>JAVQJG010051024.1:0-25686 GCA_036024015.1 Craterocephalus amniculus | reverse complement strand
TTCTGGGAGTTTGTTCCACATGTGTGGAGCATAAAAACTGAACGCTGCCTCTCCGTGTTTGGTTCTGACTCTGGGAACTGAAAGTAGACCTGACCCTGATGATCTGAGGGATCTGGTTTGTTCATAACGAACCAGAAGTTCCTGAATATATTTTGGCCCTAAACCATTCAGAGCTTTGTAAACTAACAGCAGGATTTTCAAGTCCTTTGACAAAATTCTGAACAACTCTACAAAAAGAACTGTACAACGTAAAGTGGACAAAATGGCTAAAGTATGTATCTTTTTACACAGAAAAGTTCAGCAATGTCTTCCCTTTTCTCCCAATTTGTGGAACTCAGGCAAGTAAAAATAAAATAATTTTCACCATTTAACACTAACGATGGACAAAAAGTGTATCAACAAAGTTGTACTGCAACCTCATATTTTCTCTCTTGAAATATCCTCAAATAACAAATAAATTCCCAGTATGAAAGAAGTTATATAAAAAACAAAACAAAACATAGTTATTTACAGAATTGATCCACAGAATGGAAGCGGTAAATGACACATTTGTGAACTCAAGAGCTCTAAACATGATAAGAATGACCAGTATGACTATGATTGTACACTTAGACCAGCATATATTATTTGTCAATACATGTTGGCAAGCATGATAAAAAATTTAACACGTAACAGATACATGCTACGTGTTGTATAAATGTTTTCATCCGGGGTTATTTTTGTGCAACATGATCTCAGCATATTGGGAACTAATGATGGTGTGAAGTTGCTTGTCTGTGCAGCAGCCTCAGAGGCACAGCTGAGTAGGTTTCTTCAGGTATAGCATCAAATGAGAGCAGACCTGGGTGGTGTTAATGAGCTGCTGTAGTGCACAGCTTCCATGTCTTATTGCTGCCTTGTTAACCACAGCCCCAGATGATCAATAGATGCACATTAAGATGAAAATAATTTTCACATTTTCTTTCTGTCCTTACAGACAATTAATTAATGTTGCTAAGTTTTAGCCGTTATGTAAACATAGTCAGATAATTTCACTGGTAAGTCTTTCCTTCATGCCTTCTTCTCAAATTAGGCAGGAAACATGCTCCTTGAGGCTATTCCTGTGCATACAAACCTGATATTGAAGGTTACTTTTCATGGTCTGTGTGTAAAGAAAACCTGCCTCTGTTCTAGTAAGATTTTTACAAAATAGCAGAAAAATAAAATTCAGCAGTCAGACATCAGCTTTACAATCCCTAGCTGAAACAAATACTTTTCTTTTCCTGTCCTGGGAACCCTAAGTGTACGTTAACACAATAGCTGTCATGATCTTTCATTACGGACTTGTCAGTGTATTTTGCAATTAAAGACATCACTTATGTTCCATTGGATTAACATATGCATGAAACAGGTTTTTGAAGCTTCGGTGTAAAACAAAAAAAAACACCGAATGTGTAAGCTTCAACTCAGAAATGATAAACTGCTATTAAAGTATTTTCAGTTACATGACTAAAATTAATCTGTTAGAGTATTTTTCCATTAAGAAATTGAAGCATCTATTTGTAGTTCCTTGTGCACATTGGTTACAAATTCAGATATTTATCTTTGAATTTGGTGTCTCTTTTTACGAGGCACAACCAGAAGCACTTCAGACTAATTGCAGGTATTAGTCTACATCTTAATATTATGTTAAAAACAGAAATACAAGTGAGTGGAGCTCAACACATAAAGGTTAACAAGTTGTATGGATTTGACTATGAAGTTTGATGGAAAGATGGCGAATCCACAGTTGTTGAGCATCTCCAGTACCACATTCCAGCAACAATTTTAATAATTATGTTCAAAATGTAAGACTTTTTCAAAGAAAATAAAAAAAGGAAATATGACATCACACCCCATTACGTGAGCCTCATTACTTAGATCATTTTCGTGCATGATTTTGAAGTTTTTTTTTCACTTCAGTCAGACCAAAAGAACGAAAGGGACCACCTCACAGCTTTTCTTTCTGTCCTTTGAGACCAGCGATGCCTTCTTCCTGGTGGAGAAAGTGACAGGTTGGCCTAACCTTTCCCCGTGCATGCTGCAAAGCATTACCCAGAATGTACTTCCTCCCTTTTTTGTTAGACAAAGTGTAGAGACTAAGTAAGAGTTTTGTGAAACCAGTCCACAACACTGACAGAATAGCATTGTACAGGAAAAGGCTTCGGTCCTCAAAATTAAAGTACTTCATTTCAAAACATAGATTTGCTATTTTCTCATCTTCTATGTATGCTGACACCAATTTTGAGAAAAGATGGAACAACGTTTTGTTTTAAAATGCAGATAGTCATACAAAATCACCACAGTAATTAAGTTGTCCTAAATAAACAATCAGCTCTCATGACAGAACCTGTAATAACTATGTTGACCCAAATTTATTTTTAAAAGTACAGTTGTACATATAAATGTTTAATGTAATAATATTTTGTCTCACAGGTGCCCCAGGATGAATGGAGTGGATACCCGGGAGAGACAGATGAGGAGATCCCATGTCGGCGCATGAGGAGCAGTAGCTATGTCAAAGCAATGGGGGAGGTGGATGATGAAAGTGGGGACTCTGACAACAGTCTGAAGACCTCTCCTCAGAAGGCCATTCGGCCTGATGCTCTGGTCCTCAAATCAGCCATGCAGAGACCCCATTTAGGCCCCCAAAGGTAGGCAGCTGCATAGCTCAACATGTCAACACCAAATCATGATTTGATCATTTTCAGGGTCTTTATGAGGCCGTTACAGAATTAATGGAAGCTCAAAAAGAGATCACGCTTATAAAAGAGGCAAAATGGTGCCAATTATATCAACTACATGAAATATAAATGGCAGATTTGGCACCAATTTTTACAGTTACATGCAAAGGCAGGGTAGGCCACAAATTACTAAGGAAACGTGATAATTATGATGTGTCCATGTCTTACTAATGGACATTGTAATGGAATATCTCAGTATATAATGTTTTGGTTGTTAAAGCATAGGCAAACTGTCTGTTAGTTTGTTTTGCAGATAAACTATTCGGCTAGGGGAATCCAGTAAGCATTAAAATAGTTATTCACCTCAACATTAAAATAGAGTTAAACTGAATAATAATTCTCCATAAATATGCACTGAACCAACACAAGGCCACAAGTTAATTTATTTAATTCCCTCCCATTAGTAATCCATGCCACATATTGAGTCGTGGAGATGAGTAAGATCTTGTGGCCACATGTTAGTGATTACAAGGGTAATTTTTTTTGTGTGTGTGTTTTTGGAAGCAGAGAAACATTTTCAAAGGTGTTCAGAGAACTCAAGTCTACAGGATCCTTTTTAAGTCCAACCTTAGACAAAGTATTTTCCAGGAAAGTGAGGCTTCTCTAAAATACAACTGTATGGAAACTGGTCCAGATGACATAACAAAAGTCCATCACTGGGTTATTGGTTATTTGGCTAATTTGATTAATTTAACTAAGTCATCTTCATCTATTAGTGCAAATCTGATGGTGTTATATGTCATCAGATCATCATATATCATCAGTCAAATGAAAAAGAAAGTATACCCTCCGTCAATTCTGTCTTGGCTGTTTTCGGGTCCAATGCAATATTTCTGAATCGTACTGAAGTCTGGACTTTGACTGGGTCACTGCTACACTTTGATTCTTTCTTTATTGCCCATTCTGTTGTAGATTTCCAGGTATGCTTTGTATATTTTTCCTATTGCATAACCAAGTTTCGGCCAAGTTTTTGCTTTCAGATAGAAAATCATAGATACGTTTGGTATTCAAAAGGAGTGCATGTTAGCAAAACAAAGCCCAATTCATCAACAGTGCTTTCAAAAAGAAAATAAATTCGTAATATTTATTACGATTTGTCTGCCTTGGAGCTTTTAGGAACATGAAAAAATGAGATTTGTGTGGTTGAAAGTGATAATCTTGTGCGTAGAATTGTAATGTTTATGTATTTTTTGTGCATGTGTAAATTTATTTTGTGTGTAATTTTGAAATATTTCTCAAATGTATGTTCTCTTTACATTGGAACATACATTTGCAAGTACTCTGTTATGTACAAAATAGTTTATATGGTTTAAAAACCCATGTATTACACACACAATAATATTGAGTCTATTGTTTCTCTGTAACTTTTTATTTCTGACATTCACTCATGCACATGCATATACACAAGCCAGCCGGCTCATCAGTTCTTCAGCCCCTCTGTCCCTTTTGAACTGTAAATTCATGTCTGTTCCTACCTCCTGTCCTTGTTCAGTCAGGGTTACCACTTGCAAACCAGAGATATGCGACCCCACCCAAGTGTCACGCTGGATCCTGCCACCACCATTCATCCCCCTCCCTTTCGCTCTCGCAACCAGAGCTACATGCGTGCCGTCAGCACCCTCAGTCAGGCTAGCTGCGTCAGCCAGGTGAGTCTATGCACCACAGAGAGGCAACATTTGGAGACAGAAATTAGAGTTTTCGCTATGATTTGTACATAGTAAGTTTTTGCAGATGATAATGTAAAGATATCAAACTGTGGAGGCCCACAGCTGATTGCTATATCATAGACAAACGTCTCATTTCTTAGTACATCCTCAGCTCTTTCCTTCACATTTGGGTCCCTGCCACCTGACCTGCCACCAAAATCCTACACCAGTTTTATTTACATATGATGTGAAAGGTGGCTGCATCAACTGCCCATTATTTGGCATTGTCTACATTGTCTACGTCTATGCATTTTACAATTTCCACTGAAGCACAGTTTAAATAAGTTTAAGTTCCAGTGGGTGATGTTTACAAAAGTTTGCAGATTACTTTTCTGCTGATGTTAAATCACATGAAAAACAGAATCTCTGTTTTATATCCAACTGGTATGGGCCCTATACATTAAGTCCAACATACTTCCACAGAAAAACACTGGCCCCAGAATAGATATTTCTTGTTTTTCTTGGCCAGTGTTTTTACATTAAGCTTAAAAATGGAGAACAAAGTGAGATATTCATTTAGCTGCAGTCTGAATATTTACCACTAGATATCAGTAATTTGTACACGTTGCAGCTTAAGTCATTTATACCTGTTGCAGGTACTGAAATGACTTCTGCACATAAACCTGAGCACCTGTGCAAATATGTCTGCATCACCAGCAGGAGAACCGGAAAGAAATGAAGTGGCAATAGAGAAAAGAGAAGATCTAGTTGCAATACCAATATCTCTGTGCTGTTTTGGAAAAGAGTAGATGTATAAATTAATGTTACACTTAATTTATTACGGATTTTCAAATGTTTCGCAATTTCTCACAGCATTTTCCACAATAAACACAAGTATAGTTGAATTACACATTAAAAATTGTATTTGATAGGTCACACAATTCAGTATCAGCTATCCCCCCCCCCTTTCTTTTTCTTTTGCTTAGAAAAAACTTTTTCCCCCTCAATTTACACATCAAAGCAGACCAGGCCTTTAGAAGAAACAGTTTAATGTCTATCCCCACATTATGCACCAAACCTCTTCAGGTATGTCCTTTAATATCCTGCTATGAATCTATGCAGTTGGATCATTTGTGCAAGTCTGTTTTGGAGCTCCATGGTGGCACAAGACGTGGTTGCTGCAGTAAGAAGAAATGACAGAGCCACCAACAAAGCTTCTGTATGGACAAGGAGTAACAGGAGGAGAGATTTTGGCCAAAAGAGGGGTTGTACAGGCAGCATGTTTGTGGGGGCTCATTTCTAGTTTAATAAGGATCACAAATAAAACAGAAAAAAAGGTGAAATGACAAAGAAACCTTGTCTGCTTTGAAAAAGAACTTTGTGAGCTCTGCACTAAAACAGTGTGACCAGACAAGGTTTATAGAATATTAATCTGCTGCAGGTTGTTGTTTAAGGTAGAACTACATTAAATAATTCTGTCAAATATGTATAAAAGTATTCATTTCAATATCACCAGAACTATACAATTTCTACACTAGATCTGTGGATGATACATGATGACACATGTAAGGATAGAGGTTAGATAGTTCCTTTTTTGGTGTCGACATCATGTATTAATGTCAGCTAGAGCTGTTATTGTATTTCTAAGACATTTGATACACGATAAAAAGACTGACTGCAATGTCGTTTTTCCTTCTACAGTATTCAGCATACAATATATCAGATCTGTTTATTTTTGAGAAACAATATTCTAATGATTGTTAATTGTTCTCATCTGCATTTTCTTCATATGATCTGACATTCATTCAGTTTAAGGTCGAATTTGAGAGTGCCCTTTCCTTATGCTAACACTCCTTCATATTTGCTGTACAAAGGGGAAGAATCAAAGTGAGAAAGAGAAAGGAAGAGGAAAAATTAAGGACTGCTATTCCTGTTTTTGTCTCTCAGGTGAGTGAGACTGAGGTCAATGGCCAGTTTGAGTCAGTTTGCGAGTCCGTTTTTAGTGAAGTAGAATCCCAGGCCATGGAGGCCTTGGACCTGCCCGGTTCGTTCCGAACTCGAAGCCACAGTTACCTCCGTGCAATTCAGGCTGGTTATTCCCAAGATGACGACTGCTTGCCTTCAATGACATCTTCCACTGTCACTTCAACTCTCAGATCCACAACAGGTAAAACAACCCCCTCCCCCCAAGTGAGAGAGGGCTTAGTCTACATATCATACATCGTATACATGCGCACTAATCTGACATACCTACATATGTACAGTGGGGAACCCTTGAGATTTAGAGATGCCAAGCTGTATGATTCCAGTATTGTTTTTGTTTTGTTTTTTCTGGAAGCTGCGGTGTTCTTGTGTCTGCTTTTGCCACTGCATATTCCCAGTAGTTTAGTAGGACTTGCTTGTCACTGTGCATGATTCATGCATTAGCATTAGCTTCTGGTTGGTTACTTGTAAAGTTGCCAAGCTATAAACTAGGACAAGGGTAGGAGGGTTATATCATAATTGGTGAAATGGTAGCACACAACTACAGAACACATTATCACAGCACAGCTACAGTACATGGCATGCCTTAGAGGAACAGTCTGTACCTTAAGCATGTTTAAGTATGGTGTTTTATGTGTTGCACAGCGTGAGTTACTTAGGGAGGGGTGACGTCTGAAACTGGCCAGGGGTAGGTAAGCGGCAGGTTGTTGACATGTCTATATGGCATTAGAGGATATACTGGACAAGCCTTCCACCTGGCCAGTATATCCTCTCATACCCCTGCTCAATATTAGCAAATATTTGTTAACTGACATTTTAAGTGCCCTCTTTAAAAAAAAAAAAAAAAAAAACAACAACAACTAACTAACTAATTAGTAATCAATTAAAGGTAAGTCGACATGTTCTATAGAATAAACCACATACACACGCTCACACACACTCACGCATACACATGCTGGTTGCACAAAGGAACTTTCTGCTGGTTGCCAATTTGCAGAATTAAAAAGAAATTAAAATCACAACCTTAAAATATTGTTGCATTGTGTTGCATCAAACTCTAATTTGTGAGCACCAGTGTCAGAAAACAGCTATTCATTTATATTTATGTTATTGAAGGACTTCATTATGGTTTTTAATCCGGGCAATCTTGAACTGCAAGTTTTCCATTATTATATGATACCAGATGTAAGCATGTTATGTTTTAAAAACTTCTTTCTTAAACCTGTTTTTTTTTTTACTCTAGTAAATGTTTAAATTGACCATATGCTGCTCTTCTAATATTAAAGGTTATCAAGTTTTGTGCAACACAGTGCAAGCAATACAGTAGAGGTCCAAATTTAGCATTTCAGCCTCTCTGTGCAAGCAGTCTTTGTAGTAACTCACTTACTAAATGTATTTGGTGTTTGCCTGTGAAAGTAAAGCTATGAACCCTATTGAAACATTTTTCTCCAGTAACATGTTTTTTATATATTTATGTATTATGACCAGAACTTCAATTTGGTTTTTGTATTTTTTTTTCTGTAAAATATAACCTTGGAGACATGCACCTCTGCTGATTTTGTTTTTTTTCCTCTTGTTGTATCTGGTTATACCTGAAGTTTTGTTTTTGGAATCCTCTTATTTTCAATTTGGTTTCCATTTACAATTTCTTCATGACAGAACTACTGAGGATAAAGGAGTGTTCTCCAATCCCACCGTCTTATTTGCTGAACTCTATTCATTTAGCCATTGGCTCTAAATCTGTTAAATCTCTATGGGCTGTAACAAGTATCTAACTGTACATTATGCTGTGAAGTTGCACTTTGGAGATTAAAATGATTAATCCCTTTACAACATATGAAATAAGGTTATAGAAACCCATAAAAAGTGGGCCTTAAATGGTGATCGGTTATATACAATATTATTAGAGATTATTCAAACTATATTGTAATTAAAATATGTCCTTTGCTGTGCCCTTTGCACTGTTCTTCCAGATTAGTGACCTTAAAATTAAATATATTAACTCAACCAGGCTAACCCGGATGATCACTGATTCTTAGTATTAGTGTAAAATCAAACTCTAAGCAACTTATGAGCCAAACCCAGAGTTAAGTGGGCCCTTGAGTGGGGAGGGGATCCCATGATGCTCCATAAGGCAGCTGAGCAGCAAACCCCTCTCCATTTGACCATCCATCTCTTGAAGGATAACCAGGGGGAAAGAACAACTGGAGGCATCAGTGATGATTGTTGCAGGTATTTTAATGTTGACACGCATACATATATCTATGGATATGTGTGTTTTTGCACTGCCTTCTCAGTAAAAACAATAGATACATAGAGTTGATTATGTAGGTGGTAGAAATATTCCGTTATGTTATCTTACGCAGTAAACACGGTTCCAAACAACTCATAAAACCTCAGTCATTTTGTTTTTTTTTTTGCTTTTTAAACACTGAAACTTCTGAATATTGATAAGAGTGAAGAGTGTGATGCTGGCTTTTGTGAGTTGTTTGCCATGTCTCTATTTTAAGTGTTCTTAGACCATATTGTAAGTATAAATGTCTGAAAAATGTACCACAAAAACGTTTTAAAATGTTTTCATGTCCCAACCATAAAATAGCACTGAATGTTATCACATTGCCACTGTGTCTCCAATCATTTGTCAGAGCGGCATCTGCCTGCTGTACGTGTGTGGACCGTTTTTTCTTTTTCAAAGAAATTTGACTTTTTACAAAAAGGCCACATGTGGCAACGTCTAACGCTTGGCATTGACTTTGTCAGCTGTCTTTGACTGTGGGATTGCAGCCTCTCTCCGATGCAGACTGAAAAGGGGAGGGGTTATTACTCCCCTCGCCGGGTTACAAACTACTCCACATGGTCTTATCAGCCACCTTGGACCTGATATGTTCAATAGGGTTCATATCTGCTACTTGACCCAGTGGGTTGTGATTCCTTCACTCCCTTTGCATCTTTTCTTTTGCACAAAATGGCACAAATTGCAAGTCAGTGCAAAACACTTGAGATGTTTTGCAAGAAGGGTTCTCAAAAAAAAGATTTCTGATTTGGTGACAACTGATGCATTTCATTTCTGATTCCATTTTTTGTCGTGCTGTGCAGTAAAAAGATGGAAAGAAGCCTTGAAATGACTGAGAAGGCAGTGTAAAAACATTGTGAAAAGCCTACAGTATGTGAGTTTATAGAAGGTCATTGTAAGGGGACACATCTTTAAAAAAATAAAACATAGGTGCTGACTATATTTGCTATTGCAAATTGTGTATTAGTGGCAGAGGTTACGCTTTGTAAAAGCTGTAGGATAGTGACCTCTGTGTTGCCCTGCTCAAATACACTTGACTCAAATCATGGCTTCTTAACAGTCTTGTACACAAAATAATGACAAGCTGCTGAGGAGATTCATCCATCTGAATTAGGTGTACTGGAGTAAGGAAACATTAATTTCCTTAACTGTGCTGCTTTTAAAGAAGACTTCCTCAAACTACAAATACACCATTTTAAATTCTACCAGCAAAGCACATTCACGTTTTTGTGCAGTCACACTCAGAGCATCGTACCTGTCATCAATTTTTCAATCCTCGCATTTAAAACGCTACAGAAAGTCAGTTGATCATTTGTCTTTTTTGCTCACATACTGTAGGTTTTCCATAGATATGTGCTTAGTTTTCTAGATCAGACTCTTTATCAGTTCAACCAAACTCCAGCTGTTCTTTCTCAATGAATGTCCTTCTGTTTGCACACTCACATTTTTCTTCCAGAGGGATATGATGTTGTGGATGGGACATCTTTACTAAATGACGACATGATAGAGGATGATGATGGTGCTAGCTCTTCTGCCTATGCGGAGCTTGAGAGGCTGGAAAGAGAGACTGCTGCCGCTCGCAGCCATCATAGCACTAGCTCCACCGTAACAGCAATCTCTGTCCCACCGGCATCCCCGCCTTCATACAGGGTCCCAACTGCCTCACCCATCGCCACCTCTGAGCCACCGGTCCCTCAGGCCATTCAGGCCTTCAAAGAGTCTGCCAATATGGTTGCTGCCTTCAACCTGCAGTGGAAAGATGAGATCTCGGCCATGCGCTACGAGCTAGCAGAGCTGCGCAGAGATGTCTGTGGGGAGCTAAAAACTTTCAACAGCAACTTCTTCAACTTTACTCAGTGCTACAACATGTGGACTTTGTGCCGGGAGCCGTGCAGTGACAGCACTACGCAAACCGATGACAGAGTGTCCATAGGAATTCAAGCGGGCTCAAGCTGGTCGGTTCGACAAAATACAGTGGACAAGTCAGTGATGTGCCAACCGGAGCCAGCGCCATTCAGTATCATGGATTTGATGGATCCACCTCGAATTGAAATTATAGAAGGGACTCCTGAAAGCACGCCAGAGGGGTCAGGCAGCCCTGCCAGCCCATTACCAATAGAGGACTTTCCATGGGAGATCAACAAAAAGCAAAAGGCTCATAAGCAGCCAGACATAAGTGGCCACACAGGTGGCCATAGAAGCGCCAGTCTAGAACTTTGGAGCAGAAAATACACAAGTGGGCCCATGTCATACCTGTCTATGTCATTCTAATAATTCACATTTCCCATATTCTGTGAAATGAGACAGCAAGGTCAGGTTCCAAACCTGCCATTTGCAAGAAGAGCTGGGCAATGCTGTTATGTCCCTTTACTCTATGCAGACACAGAGTCTGTCACCTCTTGAACAGGTTACAATACTGTTCAAGCATATTTTTAACAAGTGTCTTGCTTAGCCATGGAATAAAAGAGGAAGATTTTGTTTTACATCAGAATGAGGTGCACACGAATGTGAAAGATAAAGTGGCTGGTATTTCAGATCCTCAAGTGCCAACAAGAGCAGCATCATCTACCCATCACTGTCAAAGTACTCAACCTTAAGAAAGGAAAGAAAAAAAACATCATGATCGGAAATTTGAGGGGTATTTAATGATACAAATCAGTAATCAGCCATTGTGTAGTGAGACATGTCAGCCTGGTTCTGCACATGAATCTGAATGACTCATGTTTGTTCCAGTTTCTCCTCATGTAGAAACATATTAAGCACCAATATATACTGAAAAAAATACTGTGAATAACTTTATAAGCCCTAGTTTTATAATGAATGCATAAAGATAAAGACATTATTTAAGAATATATTATTACATTTACCTTTTAGTTAGGTGTCCTAATCAAAGCATTCCTTTGCCATAACCTTCACCCATTTTGTAGCAAGTTACTGAGGTAAAAGGCATTTTTGAACATTTCCAACAAACTAAAGTGTTCTGAGTAGTGACATTAGAAACCACTCAAAATACATACTGTGACTAGAGATTTAAAAACAGTAAAGATGGTTTGCAGCAACCTATTAGAACCCCCATCAAATTTGTAAAAGTTTAATCGTCTGGGACACTGTAGAGGTTGCACCATCACAAGGCTCTTGGGACTTGGTCCCTAAGCAAAAGTGTTTACAATAGTTTTCATGAAGTATAGCTGTATGCGGAAGGTAAAAGGGAAAGAATACCACGTGATCATGAAGTATGAATGTATCGGCTTCAGTTCATTCCTGCACAAACTACATTCATTTTCAATGTTTGTATATGTATTATATAAATGTACCATTTTGTATATACAGAAACTTATATTCAATACTTGTACTGTTTGCAGTTACAAAAAAGTACTGTGTTCTGATAGAGCTGAGAAAGATTTTAGTTTTAATGTGATTCTGAACCAGACATTGATCTCTATCTCCATTTCTATTTCCATTGTTTCATCACATTTATCATCAAGTGTTTGTTTTTTTCTCTTGTGGCTGCTTTTTGTGACCGAAAGTTTACAGTCTCACAGGAGCCATGTTCCATTTTTAAGTTTTTTTTAAGCTTACATATACAATTTATTATATTTTTATTCAATGGAAAAATCATGTCACAATAAATTTTTACAGTTGGTTTGTATTTTCAGTTGCAACATTTTTCTAGTAATGGTAGATAGGGGCACTTCATTATCTCTGAAATATAATAGAAAATCACTGGTCCCCATTCGTAGACAATCAGAGCCACAGAGGGCCTCTGCCTCTCAGACATGTCCCCAGAGGTGCAGTACTGTACCACTGAATGTACCAACACCGCCTCACTAGTGATGGCTAAGCCAGGCTCCAGTCAAACCTTAATTTGTGGGAGCCCTCAATCATCTGCTACATTTGGCCTATTACACATTTTGTCACTTTTTAATAAAATAATAGTTGATCATCAAACCACTGGCATTCCCCTCTGCTACTCATTCCCTCCTCTGCCTCACTGTACCAACATGGTGTACCAAAGTTTAGAATGAGGCGCATGGAACTGAGGACAAACAACATATATCCCAAGTTTGACAGCATTTACTTTGGATGATCTCTACAGGGCAGGACTAGGAAAGCCTGTATGTATCAGAGCCCTTACTAAAATGTGAACCATTTAAGACTTAATAAAGAAAGGCAACATTTCACACTTTAAAAAAGAGAGTGGATCTTCTTCCACTTTGCACAACCAAAAGACAATATTTGCAGAAAAAGTGGATTAATGAAAAGATGTGTACAAAGATTGTACTACAGGTAAGATCAGCATTCAAACCGAAGCAACAAAATATACAAATATTCAGTTTTGCATTCTTGTAGTTTCTCCACCCCACATATCTTTGTAACTCATTAAATGTGAGGCTAAATAAACAACTTGCCTTGATGATCTAATATCTATGGAGGAAGACTATCATAAGGGATGTTTTGTTGAGAATGTCTGGAGACTCCTGAACTTGAGTTTTTATGCTGTTTTAGTACAACAAATGGAAAAGAATAAGGTAGTGGCAATGCATTTTACTACCAGACGTTTAAATAAATTGGTCTATGTTGCAAAAAATAGCAGTTTCACAACAGAGGCTCCACATTTGTGATATTATCCAGCGTCTGTCTTTTGAAATAATCATACAGCAAAACATTTTCAACAATCCAAATTTTAAAATTACAACATGTTTTATTATATTACAAATATTATATACATTATATACAAACTATAATGTGTTAAAATATTATGCAGGAGAATAGGAGGAGGTGGACAGTTGTATTACATCACAGACCCAACAGTGTTCACAAACTCTCTCATTTTCATTTTGTACCAGCTGTTGATTAGGTTTGATTTAAATATTGACAAAAATATATTAATCATTAGGCACTGAAGTAAAAAAATAGGCTATACTTAATACAGGGGCCTTTATTGTGACACTACTACATTTTGAACATGTAGACAAATAAAACCGTTATACATATTTTGTGGCAATCTGCTTGTTTTGTTGCCAAAATGTAATAATTGCAATATCAGAAATTTTGAAAGCCTCTAAATTGTTTGTTGTTTTTATAAACCCATTATTTTTTAAAGACCAGCTGGATAAAAGATAAATAAATCATATAAGAAGGCATACGACTGTGATAACATTTAGTAAATAGTCATCATGTGCTCACATCTTTTATTAATGACTGATTAAGAGGGGACTGCACTAGTGTTTATTTACTTTTTCCCCATTGACTGGGAAATGGAAACTAATTTAAAAGGTGCTGTAGACTGGCCAGTCATGATGTCTCCAATCTACATTCATTCATTCTATGCAAGTCCTTTGTTTCTTAATGCGTGTTATCTTAATGTGCAATTATTAACTAGATGTTTACATTAAGCCTTCATGCAAGTCGTCAATGCCTGAAATGGAATGGAATAATACAAATGTTGGTGGCTCTTATGAAAAAAATGATATATTTAGTTCAATTTCTTTTTGTTTTGTTGTTGTTGTTGCCAATTTCTTCTTTTGCATGAGCCCCAAGCAAAACAGAGTTTCATTTAAGTGCTTCTAGCTAAATGAGTTGTGTTCTTTAAACTTATCCCATAATAGCTTGTATGTGTCCTAGAATATGAGTTTATTGCTGGAATTCCTTCCACGTAGTAGCTTCCCTATGATTTGTGACATGTGTAAAACCAGTGAACAATCATGTTTGCATCATTGACAATTTCCTTACCAGTATACAAAAGTGTGAAAAAAGAGGCCTGTGATGAAATAATTGGATATTTTACACATGATTAACATTGAACGGAATTTAAGAAAAACTGAAGAGTTAACTGGTGATTGGTTGATACCAGTTAATTTGTCCATTTCATAGATAGGGTTTATAAAGTGTTTGTTTCATTATTCAGCCCAAATAAGCTACCTTTCCCTTAAAGCAAGTAGAAATGTAGCAAAATGCAGCTCTACTCAGATTTAAATGTTATTTTAAATTATATATTGTAAATGAAACCAATAGATTAAACAAAGAAAAAAAATAAAGAGGGTATTTATCATTATTTTGAACCATGCAACCGTATTTTGTGTAAAGAAATATATCATCATTTGTAAAAACAAATTAAATTGTCTACAGTATCCACTATGTTAAAATGTGTAATTAGCCCCTTAGGTTTTTGTTTACATTTTGTTGTAATCCAGAGATGTGATGCAACAACTGTTCTGACTCTGTGAGGTCCAATTATCCGGACAAAGGTTTTCAGATGGAATCTGAGCTCATTTTAACCTGTAATACAGCTGGAATATAAACCTTTTTCTGACCATGTGTTCTCCTCCCTCATTTAATCAGTGTCTTGAATGAAACATGCGATTCTGTTCATGTTGAAATTTTCAGGGATCTCAGACTGCACTGTAAAGTGAATTGGATCTTGTCAACCTTATAAAACTTCCATTTGATAACCATTGTTTAGTTTGCATTTTGTCAGCCTATCCCTTCTGTTCACTGAATGGAAAAAAGTGTGGTCATTTTTCCTTTTCTTCTTAAATTGCTTATTGTGCTTTCTTATTTTTTTTAGCCTTGTGTATTTTTCATAAATTTATATAAAACAATTAATCAAAATGTTTACAATGTTGGTGGTAATAATGCATGATAAAATGGGGGTCATAGCTTTACAATCATGAACCTGGCAAACGTCACAGAATAAATGGTATTTTCTTCTACACTCTAACACATACAGTAACAAAAACACAAGATGGACCAGGGAGTCTGCCTTATTTTGTTCCTTTTAACATGCCTTATTTTTCTACTAAGCTATCACCTTTTTGTTTTCTTTGGTTTGTTTGTTTTCTTTTTCTTTTTTTTGTAGGCATCCGTAGCTTAGCTGGGGGGCGTAGAGAGTACGGTAGGTCTGGTAGGGAACTACTTTATTATCTTCTTTTCTGTATGTTGTTACTTCCGGTTTTCATACATTTTGTCTGACTCATTCACATTTTTCACTTGACAGAAATAAGATAAGTTAAAGATGTCATGTATTGTATATGATACATTTATATGTTTTCATCTGTTTCCACATTGAATCTAGTGGAACATTTTTACAACCCCCCAAAAATTAATTTACACATGAAATAAATCTGCACTTTTGCTTTGCTTAGTGTTAGTCAAGCAGCACTTTTTTGTGCTACTTTGCAACAAAGTAAGAGCAACAATAAATATTCCACTAAAAAGCTCTTATGCACATGGGGGACATACTTTAAAGCATGACGCCAATTAGTCCATAAGTTAATTCATTTGGTTTCTTTTTAATTATGTTTAAAATTGTTTTAATATTACAGTTTTGTTCAAATTCATTGGTATTAGTGAATCACCCTCTTGCTTCAACATTTTTTGGGGTAAAGGGAAGGAAATAAAAACAGAACACAGGATGTCCATTTAAACATCCTGGCATGATACTGTACAAGAAAGAAAGAAGAACAAATAACCAAAGAAACCTAGTGCTAAAAACCATCACAAATCAATGGAGCTTAAAGATTAAATAATAAATCATTGTGTATAAAAAACATTTTAAATGATTCTTGATTGATTGCTTTCATGGATCAGTTAAAGAGGATCTTGATTGTTTCATTACATTACAGGCTACAATATTTACTTTTTATAATTTATTAGTTGGCTACAGACAGACAGGGCAGACAGACAGGACAGACAGATGTTAAAATGGTAGAATGAAAAAAAAATTAAACTAAACCTTTTCCTGCATAAAAGTTTTATTTATGCTGGAAAGACCTTCCCATTAAACTCTGGGCTACAATTAGCTAAGAGCTAACAGAGGTAGGCAGGCTGAAGCTATGGCGAGCTATTAGCAGACTAAAACCTGGGGTTGACCCTCTGCCTCCTTGCTGCCACAGCATGTGTCAATCAAAAGGACACTCCTCCTAATTATGAAGAATTTCGAGATTAAATAATATCAAAATGGATGAGTTATAAAAGGTTCCCCATCAGTTTTCATGAAGAGGAACTTGACTTGTTAAGAATTGAATATTATTTTGTACCAGGCTGTAAACATGTTTATTTCTGCTGTGAAGTTGGCCTTTTTAATATGGGAGTCTATTGACTCCCTTTGAGAGTCAGCCCCTAGCAGATGAGGGGAGAATTGTGATCTTTAGCTCTTCCACATGGCTTCACTGACTGGACATTGCTGCTTGGTGTACACACACCAAGCCAGATTCCTTGAATCAACTGACTCTAAATAACAACAGAGTTGTTAGAAAGAGGGCTCCGTAATGTTGCAGTGGCTTGTACTTTCACACACATTGATTTGAATCCAACTAACTTCAGCGCACTTCAGAAAGGCATGATCTGACAGCGGCACCAAATGTTTGAGGTGTCAATCCTGACCTCTTGCTAGGAGCTTAACGACTGATTAACATCACTGCAAGAAACCGATAAAAAGAGGAACTAGCACAGGGAAGCAAGGGAGAAGTCACTTCATGCAAGGTAGAAGCCAAAGCCGGCATGTCTGTTTATGACTGTGTTTGCGGAGGTCAAAATCAAAATCCATGAGCCTTTAAAAACAACAAAAGAACTGAGTTTAGTTTAAAGGTCTGCAATCTTCAGTCTTAGACCAACTGCTTTCCAAATCGGACCCTAAAACAGCTTGACCAAACCACAAAGCTAATTATAAAGTCTAACGCTCATCTAACCAGTTATCTTAAAGATAAATTGCAAGCAAAAGCGGACATTTATTTTGCCTTTTATTTGCAGCTTATTCTGCACTCTTGCAGTCCTCAGCAGCCAGAGCTAAGAGCAGTGTATTCCTTAAATTCTTCAAAGTACTAGAAAATCAATGTATTGTCATTAATTTAGTATCATTTAACATTGTCAACTAACAACTCAATAATACACATAGTGACTGCTTAGCTTAGAAGAGACCGGGCAGGCAGTGTGAGCTGTTGGTGCGTGTACACGTAGGCGGCGCTTCATTTGCATATTCATAATCCCAATTCTCTGAGTAAGGAAAATGTGTTGAGTCATAGCCACATTAAGGCCATGAGAGGTCTTTTCAATACAGCAGATTTAAAAAATATATATATAAATCTGATAAATACAAATGAGATTAATACCTGCTGGAGTGGGACATAACGAACTTTGAAAAATTCTTTATTTGCTAACAGAACCAACTTGTAGCAAAACCACAGATCAGACTAGCAGCAGAGCTCATTCAGGTTCAAAGCAAAATACCACAGATGCTCCCCACTGAAATGTCCAACAAACTCTAAATGCTTTAGGGGAATGGAGGGCATTTGTCCAATATGTGCCATTTGAACATTTTTTTAATTTATACAAATCAAAAGGCAACATTTACTTAAAAAGAAAATCAAAATCTATCCATATGAACACTACAGTGGAAACAAATTTATTTAAGTCTACTTAGATTAATACTGTCTATCAAATATTCAGCATTCTTCTTAAGTTTTTTTTTTTTTTTTTTGCTGCCTTCAAGACAAACATATCTTTTGAGGTACAAGAAAAAGGAGAAAATGTCAGTTTAGTTTGTTGATTGTGGGATTATTTGGAAAGTTACATGAAATTTTGTAATCTGAAGTTAATTTGGGAGAACAGTGCTATTTATTCGATTTTTTAAATAAGATTTTTGAGCCATTGATTTGTCTTGGTTTATTGTGAAAATCATACAAAAAAGGTTAATTCACCTTGCATTCATGGGGGCGTCACCACTGTATGTATATATGTATGTGCCTATATGAACAACATGCTCATTTTAGAAGTGCTTCACAAAAGTGCTTTTTAAATTAAGTTAATCCAGTAAATTCATTCAGAATTATCGGCCTATACACACCCTCAAGTCCTAGTTGTCCTATTTGTCAAATCATTCATTACTTTCATCCTCCATCCATTCACTGATTCATTCATTTATCAGTCCATCCATATTCACAAAGGTTTATGTTAGGTATAGAAGAACATTTACAAGGTACTTAATTCCGTTTTCCTAATTCATAATATGCAGCAGTTTGCTTTTTGTTTATTGTTTAATAAGTAATTCATGTTATCAGTTGCTAGCTGTGCACACTAAAGAAATTATAGGTAGCAAACTTTGGAAAAAGTACATTTAAAAGATAAAACTTTCATTTTAGACTATTTCAGTGAGAGATTTTCTTACTCAAACACTGAAAAGACATTTCTACTACAATATTATGATCTCCAGAAATAATTTTATTTATTGAAATCTCAGATTCTGGGGAGCAACTTGTTTCTCGAGATGTTATGCAAATTATATGAAATTGTAGAAATGTACAAATACCTCAAAACTTAAACCTAACTGAAAGTAGTAAAATGAAAAATTTATTAGGAATTTGGAAATTTCTGATGCATAATATCTCTTACATAGTTGGAAAAATGCCTGTATGCATTGAATTTAAATAGAACTGAATCCGAGCCAAGATACTAGAGCTAAACCCGTTTTAAAACTAAACACATTTTTTAAATATTTTTTTGCAGGTTTAAATATTTAAAAAAAAGAGAATAAAGTTTAGAGCAATAGTGCTATGTCCAGTGCTTTTCATAAAATATCCTAAATTTACAAACCTTCAGAATTTGGTATTGTTATTTTTATCACAAATACACCAAGACTCTTTGTGGAGAGCTTTAAAGTGGAACAGGCTACATAACACGGAATTTAAAAACTGTTTAAAGACTTTTTCCAGGAATAAAGGTTTTACAAGCAGAGATATGTTTAATTAAAATAGGCTTATACTTAAGATGCTCTCACTTCTAGCTTATTTTGTGATGTTTTGGTTTGTTGTAGTAGGACTACCACAGGCAGCGCCAACACAATCAACTTAGTTACCTGAGAGCCTTCACATCCATGTTGTTGCATTTCCAGCCCCCATGCTCATGTAAGCAGCTTATCAGTCACTCCACTTCATTATCTCACAGTCCACCCTGACCTGAGTAGCCTGGACTGCACCTTCCCAGCCTCTTTGCCCGTCTGGGTCCACAACTTTGGCAAGAACAGCCTCTGGCACAAATGGAGGGAGTTGGACCGAGTGGACCGAGTATCAGAGCGTTTATGGCATTTTCTTTCCGAGACTTTTAAGGGTCAAACGCAAAGGAGCAAAAGGTTTGAGATGTCTTGCTGAGAAGCATGAGAGTTAAAAGTCTGTCACATGTTCTCTGGACCAAAACTATCTGAAATGATACCAAGTTAGAGTAAATCTGCATGAAGTCCACAGAAAAACCAAGAAAATTTTTTTATTTTTAGTTAATTGGGAATCTCAGCTAGATATCTAAAAATTTGAACATGAGAAGTGATATGATTGCACAAGTGACATACTTGCATTTCATAGTATGACTTAAAACAATAAGTAATGCAAAAGCAGTACAATAAGTGGAGTGATCATTCCCACCTATTGATGTAAACTTCAATAAAGTTCCATGTTCTTCTTCCTATAAAATTGCATTACCAGGAACAATCCTGAATATAAATATTGAGAACAGAAACAGACTGTCTTGCTTTTCAGTTTATTGTTCTGTCAGGATTTCTCAACAGGTTATGATTTTCCTGATTTCCTAGCTGTCTAAAACCACATCTTTGATGGTTCTGCAAAAATGCCACATGACAGCAACTTAAATTTTCCACTTCAAGCATATGTTTGTGGCATGTCCCTACAGTTGTGGAAAGGCATTTTTAGTAACTGATTACAATAACTGTCTTTGTTTCTTTTTTTAGTCAGTTTGACATTTACACTTAAAAACAAATATTTTGTGTCTCTCCTTTGGGGACACAATGCACTAATAAAAACAAATTTGCTTACTGAATAGCAGAAAATTAAGAAAATATATTATTTAAGAATAGTAAGTGAAATAGTTTTTATTCATTCTTAATTTTTAAAGTTGACTTGAATTTCATATTCATGTTAATGACTTCTGCTCTTTGTCTTATATAAATGTGTATTGTGGGTAGGGAGAGCAGTATGTTTGCATTTTTTAATGATGCATGTAATGCCATGCTCTGTTTGGTGCATTATCAGTTTACCAACTGATCCACGTGTAACTGATCTTTGGATCATGATACATGGTTGATATATTAAGGCAATGTGGATGGGCAAAATTCCTAACAACTTTCTTTATTCCTAAAAACTTTGGCCGAATTTTGCCAGAAGTGAGGCAGTATATTTCCATTTTGTTTTGAGAAGGATCCTCTGCCACTTGTTCTTACACAAAGATGTTTTTTAACTTTAATGGCAGCTGGAGCAGAACAGAAGGTAAAAAGTAGAACGTGTATTCAAATGTTTCTTCCAGTATGAACCTTGTTTATATAAACAAAGAAAACAAGGAAAGTTGCCCATGAGCATTGCTAAAAAGGCTTACAAGCTGTGTCAGACCAACTGGAACATAGAGAAAGATACGCCCCAACTTCTGGCTAATAAACCAGAAATCAACAGTTTCTCTTAAGTTTCTATTTATCTAAACATGGTGAAGTCAAGTTTGTAATGTTAAAAATTAAACTTCAATTTGTTTATATAAACCGTTTTTATCCAAATGCACTGAACTACAGTATACTCAACAATTGGGCCGAGGGAATCATGGGACGCTATTTCACTGAGAGCTTAACATCTGTGTTTCTTTCTCTTATTGACTGACCTTATTGCAAAAGAAAGATAAACGAATTCTGTTAAAAGTTTATTTGTAACTGATCTTTTCGGTTTGTGTGCATATTGAAGAATGATTTTGTGTTTTATTTTTTGGCTTGATATTCATTGACTGCATCTTTCTAACTAGTGCTGCTTGCATCTTTCAGGGATTCAGTTTCGTCTCCCTACTTCATGCAGCGTGGACCGCGCTCAGCCTCCTCCAGGTACCATTGTTATAGCATCCCTCTCACCCCATACTAACACTTATCTTTGCAAAACATTTCTGTTGCACCCATAAATCCATGAACAAAGCAAATGATGTCCTTTTATTTAGCCTTAGGGACAAAAAATATAACATGGTTGCCTGTGCAAAAACAAACAAAAAATAGGGAAAAACAATATATCTACAGCAAAAAACAAAGACAAAAACAGCTTATGATTTTTCTCATCAGGTCAGACACGCAAGCAGCCTTGTCCAAACTATTAGTGAACATATTGCAGTGAAAATACTATAAATATATATTATGCTACATATATCTTCATGACTTATAACTATGTTTCTAAGTGAAACAAGTGGGAATGAGCAAATCCCACTATTTTCCTGACTTGTGACTGGAATGCAGTCTAAATGGGTTTATAACCTGGTCAGTGAGAAGCTAAACGCCAACTGGTGTGCATTATTTTGTATGTAGTTTGGCAAGTTAAATCACTGTTATATCGCTCTGTTATGGGCATTAGCAATGCAGTAATCAGCTGGTTCAGATCAGCTGGTATTTGACAGGTGAATGACAGAAATGAGCTGTAGCATGCATGGATTCTCTTGACTACGGTTGTTAAAACTACGTAATGCACGGGGCCCCATTGTTTAATCCCATCATTCCTGCTAAAGAAAGAAAAGAGAGAAAAAGAAGATTAAAAGGAGGAAAAGAAAAAAAAATCTGATCCAGAATTTCCATTTCACTTTGGGAAAGCTAATAACTCATGGACATGTCAGGGGGGATAGCCAAGAAACCACTGGTTAAGTCTTTTACACTCATGTTTTAAAACCTGCTACATTATTCTTTATTATTTTAAATGTTCATCTAACCAATAACTGCTAGGTGCATTCTTTTGCAGCACAGTGGAGTAGAAATTAAATGAAATACTGAGGTTGATAAGAGTATTTGATTAATTATTACTTTTATATGAGTCGGACCAGGTGCATGTTAAAAATGAAGGGGAAAAAAACAAGGTGATTGGTGGAGTCTTTATATTGAAAGTAAAACTTAAAATAACCATAACCAACACTTCTCCAAAATCTGCAGCTTCATTCACGTAAAAAATACCACTTCAACAACCATTTGGTAACCCCCAGCATTAAAGATAAGTATGTATTTTTGTTTTTAGAAGATGTCTTACTTTTCAAGTAGTACAATTTCTAAAACCAAACATCTGAAAATGCTCTGTACTTCAGAGCTTGGTTTGTTAGTTGTGCTGTAATTAAAAAATAATGCATTAAATCTACATATTCTCTCTGCAGATGGCTTCTCGTTCGACATGTCTGGTGACTTGGTGGTTTTAAGATGTTAGTGTGAGTGAGTGTGAATAGCACAGCGATAAAGTGATAAACTGTCTAAGATGTACACCACCTTGCAAAGACACCACAGACTATGATAAAACCCTAAGATACCAACCAAGATAAAATATGTAATTAAATAAAGCAAATAAGCAAAGCAGCTACTTTATCTTATCTTATTACTGTATGACATTGAAGTCTATTTTGTCCTGGCTGTACCCCCAGCGTGTTGGTCTATTTACTGAACTGCCCAGTGCAGCAGTGTTAAGCCAAACAATCAATTCAAATACAAGCAATGATGACTGACCAAACAATAGACAAGATACTCTCCTGTTCTATATTATTACCAAAACTACCAACTACAGCTGCAGCATTTAAAGATAAACTTGCTGTAGTGGCTGCTCAGTAAGTGATTATTGTTCTAGGGCTCATGCTGTGTCCTGGGTATTACTGCACTGACCGCAGGTGCAGACCAAGATGAGAAAAAAGAAAATGGACATCTCTTACAAAATGTTTTTGGTCTTGCGACTGATTGTCAGTGTGAATTATTGAGGTCTCTTTCAGACCTTTAAGTAAAAACCAGAAACTACCCTACAACATCCACTGGTAAACAGGTGCTGACTTTCATTTTCTTTGGCTCAGCCTCATGCTGTTCCTCATTCCAGGTCAGATGCATCTTTAAGAAATGATAACACATCTGGAAGGGTGTTTTATATTCAGCACAGACACATCACAGTATCCTAGTACGGTAACTCTCTCTAGTAACTCTCTGCTTCGTACTGAGATTAGTTCCAGTGCATCTGCTGCAGTTCGCAACTTCCACAAATCTGACCACAATCAGAAATTAATTTATCTGTAAAACTCTTTCAGGAGACTTTCACTTTCAGTACCCAGTTAACAAGATCCAAGTGGTCATTCTTTTTAAAAGTGCACAGGTAAGAGTATGCATGTATGTTGGTAGATTATCTTTAAATATGCACTAATCTGGAGCAGTGCATTGCAGCTGCTAGAGCAGATTTAAGTTTAAACTTTAGGTAAATTAACAAAGGATCATATTAACAGGCTTTTCACTTTTCACTAGCTGCACCCTGAGGAAGCATTCTCATCAGTATAGTCATGATCTATGAGGAACAGATCATGTGGAGAAAAAAAATAGACTCAATCTATATTTTGAGTGTGTTTAATACATGGCTTGTAAACTATGAACTAATCTACATTTTTATTTATAACATTTGGGTACTTTAAATGCATGTTGAAATGTACACAAAAATATCTAGCTATTATGCACACAGAAATCGACACATGCACAAATTACAAAAATGCACAAATATTGAAATTCTGCTCAGATTTCTGACCTTCAACTGCACAAATCTCATACTTTCATATTTAAAAATGCCTTAATGCAGAACTGGTTAAATACATGTGTACGAACCGCCTGGTGCACACAGACAAAACTGCATTGTGTGTCAGATGTCTCCCTGCTCCAACACACCTGATTCAAATTAAATGGCTCAGCTCAACTGCTTCTTTTCAAATTCTGCCCAAGCATTTTCACCCAACAGTCTGATTCAGTTTGGCTGCAACAGGAATCAGAGCAGGACAGTGCTCTGACTGTGGACACCCCTGGGTTAATGAAAAGTTACAATTTATGCATGCAGTTTATTTTTGGTGGCTTCCTCCAGCAATCTTACCAGGTTCAGGATATTGTGGGCCCTAAAATTAAATTAAATCAGGAAAGGATCTTGATAACTAAATTATACAGACACATAACTTTAAAAAAAACTAACAATAAAAGAGAGATCCTTAATTCTGTTAACTAGTTCAAAACTAAATTACAGGCTGATAGATTAACATATTTACAGTCTAAAGGAGGACATCTGGTGTTAAGTCAGTGTAACTGCAACATATTCATTTTCATTCCCGCATAATGAGCAAAGCAATTGTCTTAAGAGGCTTGCTATCTGCAAATAAAACAGTCCATGTAGGGTCAGAAAATTAAAACCTCACTAAACAACATTAACCTGAACAAATGATTAAATTATTCTGTCCAAGAGAAAAACGTAGGGGTAAGGCAGCAAATGTTTTTACAAAATGTCAATCCATTTAGACGAGCATGCAGTATCTGAATGAACTGCTGAGGAACTGTCTTGTGCTGATTAAACCTGCAGGTTAATTTAGTGCTTTTATCGTTAACCGGTTGTGTTATGGTCATTGCAGAGGAGGTTGTGACTTTTAGTCTGTAACCAAAACAGTACACATCATTAAAAGCATGTTTAAGATACTAAACGCATTACCTTGAAGACCATCATCAGGCCAAATTAACAAGTTTTTAAATGGTCCGATCTGAGTCATAGCTGGTAAATACTTATGCATATTTTTTGCCAGCAAAATGTGCAATGTGCAAAATGTACTTGTCATTTAGTAGGTGTGTATACAGCAATATGACAGAGAAATTAGAGTAATTCATTTTGTAATCAAAGCAGCAAATTTGAAAAGTGTTTCTTCTCTCAGAAGCATAGAAACTCAATCCATTCATTTAATTTGGACTGCCAGGGGAGCAAAAAAGTCCTACTCTATTTATCTTTATAGAAGTGGATATATTCCACTTTTAATGTCATGTAGATTTGATTTAGGACTGAAATAGATGTCTGTAATTAGAATTAGGGATGGGCACAATTAATCGATAATTCTTATCTTATCGATAATCGATTAATCGATCGTTAAGACTTTAGTCGATTACATTATCTTTAATCAATTAATCGAATGCATCTGTAAACTGGTGCTGAAGCTGTATGTAAGTGCATATTTT
>JAVQJG010051004.1:0-17197 GCA_036024015.1 Craterocephalus amniculus | reverse complement strand
AAAACATGTTAGCCTCAAGCTACGGTCCTCCAGACATCCCGGCGGCCGTATAAGCGGTTGTTAACGTCAGATATTTTAACAGATATTCCGTTTTCAATACCTGAACTTCTGACCTTATGATAAAACCTGTTAATGACATTTAAATGTGTTTTCCGCTCTGCTGGCGGCGCTGCTGCAGCTTCTACTGCAGCTTCTACTGCTAGTCATTTTCCTCTTCTTCTACGGATTATAACCGGCAGAAAGGCGCGCAAAGCATCTTAGGATATGTGAGGCCACGAAGGATGGTAGCTTTGCATCCTCAGAAATTTGGGAAAAGGAGGACGCATTCAGAGGTCGCATTTTAAGGACTCTTAAATTTTTGGCTAAACGGGACAGCCTTCGCGCAGCCTTGTGATGTCAGCGTCCTTAAAATGCAACCTTAAAAGGACGCAGACGCGGAATTGAGACACACCCCATGACCATATTTAGCGAAACTGCAGCAAATACAGCGACGTAATAAATAGAAAAACGTAAAAGATAGCAGTGAAAAAAAAACAGTGACCAAAATATGACCAAAAAAGAATAATAAGATTAATATGCTGTACCGGAAGTGAATAAATTACATTTTTCTGCACTCTTGAGCACTCGGAAAAGACAAAAATGGGTATTTAAGGGCTTAAAAAATTGGATTTTGCATGATACGTTCCCTTTAAATTACAGGAAAAAATGCCAAGGATGGTGAGTATTTTTTGCAAGCCGCTGTATTTATATATAGAGGAATTCAAGATAACTGAAGATTTACCTTAGATCCATAAGAATAACTGTTTTAGGCTGTTCTTTTGCACATTAAGTGTGCATTGCTATAGAATAAGGAAAAGTTTGCATAATTATTCTGAATAGGAATCCTAAGTTTGCATAAAGGGAGCTTTATGAACTTTTTTTTCTGGGTTCTGAAAGATGTTTCACCTTTCATCTATAACCAAGTCTTGATGCCTTTATTCAAGCTTTTAGGACCATCATGACCTGGATGACAGGAAATCTACTCTAGCAAACAAGCTTTCGAAAAAGCTGATTTTCTATTCTTATTAAAAGTTTTTTTAAAGGTCATTAACATAATGTCCCCTCTCCCCTACTTAAAAGTTGAGAAAAGTCTGCTGTAGTTGAGTATTCTTTTCTTTCTTTTTACTGATTTTGTGACTTAATTTTACAAATGTACAGAGATGCTGCATCCCCGAATTCAAACATGCTACCTGGCAACTTTGATGGTTTTAACATGTAAGTTTTTCCATCAAGCATATTTGTGCTGACATTTGATGCTTGCTGTAAGAATGGTGCTTAAACCATTTCTTTCTATTCAAATTAAATAACCATGCAACTAGGCTCTTGACCTAAAATTAATCTGCTTTGTATACTTTGATTAAACGAATGAAGAAAGTTGATATTCAGCCCTGTTGCTGCTTGTAATTCTACTGCAGCCTGATTAAGCCTCTTAGCATGTGTACAGTTGTAATCATCATGTTGTAATGATTGCATCGATTTGAGTCCAGCTTGAATTATTTCAACAGCTGCTGTTTCTTTCAGCAGCCCGTTCCCACAGCCGTTCCACCCAGGAGACATGTCCTCTGGCATGCTGGATGATGCAGCAAACCCTCCCCTGTTCCCTGAGTAGGTTTTTCTCTTAATTCACTTCCATAAAAGCTGTGATAGGTTCTCATCATTTACATGTGTTTTTCTTCCAGTCCTATAGGTAACAACGGGGATAACATGGACATGGACCTCTTTGACGTCCTGCAATCTTAGACATGAAAAATCCTCCACTGTTTTTCTGGAGCACAAAAGAAAACATTGATTTGAGACTGGAGTCAGACTCAGTTGATATGACTCAGGTGTTTTGTGCCATTTGTTTGTTTTTCTTTCACATCATTTAATCAACTTTTGATTAAAAAAAAAAAAACTTTAGACACGCAATTGATGCCTCTTGCACTCTGAGCTGCTGCTACATGAAAGCAGGGCAAGGCACGGCTAAAAATCCAGCAAAAAGCACAGCTGTTGCTGCTTTCAGCTGTTGTTAGTGGTCAGTCTCTCATCATGCAGTTCTTCAGAAAGCTTTTTTTTTATTTTTATTGATGTCCTTTTTTATAACCTGTACTTAGATACATGTGTAGCGTGATAAAGCCAGTGGTCTGTCAAATACCAGAACCTAGTCTATTCCCACTGTCTGTTTTATCTGTGCTGAGGCAAGTTTATTTTTGTATATAAACCTTCTTTGTGTCAGATATTTGGCTAAGCCTCAGTCATTGTAGGTTGTATATTTAGTGGCAATACAGTGCATGGTCAATAGTCAGCTAGGTAACATACAGGGAATAATAAGCTTTTTCAATGCTATTGACTGTCAACTAATACGGCCATACTGCAGCAGATAGCACGAATGGTGACGTTTGGTTTGGCAAAGTTTTTATTCTCTTTATGTTTCTTAACGACCCTTTAATTGATCTGTTTGTATATAGAAAATTCTAATTGATTGTCAGCTCAGAGTTTTTACTCCCTTCTCTATGTTTCCTAGTAATGCCATTAATGTTACATGCTACAAGGTTTTATTGTTTTTTTTCTCATTATGATGCCCAAATACACTCACATGTATGGAAATAGAAAACAGGCATGGTATGTTTATAATAAAATTAGGATAGACTAATCAAGTAAAAATGTATATTTAGAGCTTATTCTTAAACAGAAACTCTAAAAACTAAAAAGAGATTTTGTAAATACATCAGTCTAGTGTTGGTGTCCATCTGTTTGTTAACCACAAGTATTTTGCAGTAAGATTGATTCACTTGTAAAGATTTGCAAGATGAAAGACTGGGGATGGGAAAGCGAGTGCCTCTGCTACTAATCTGAAACATTACAGTGGTCTTCATGGTTGACAATCTTGTTCCAATTTGAGCAGTTTTATTCACCTCTGAATGCTTCTGAAAATCAGTTTTACTCATAAACTAAACCTCTTCTTTAATCATTTTGACAACCTACCTTTCCTTTCAGTGTTGTGCATGTAATGATGTAAGATTGTGTTGTATGTTGCATACTTCATCGCCTTTATCTTACAGACTGACTTTTAGGTTAATCTTTCCAAGGTTTAAGCAGTACTAAAACCTATGTAATATTTTACTGGGGTGACAAATAAAATTGTTTTTCTCAATCTACACATTTGTGTGAATTTTTTTTACAAGATATTAGTTTGTTCCGTTCTTCTGTTACACCCCCTTTTGTCAAATTTTACAACACTGCACATTATTTATAATCAGCAGACTGATGGGTAGTGACTTTAACTGCTAGTGTTATGTTACAGAAGAAACTTCATGCTTTGTTTGGCAGGGCAATGCTCTCAGTCTGCTGTCCTTCAGGTCTTAGATGTTATCTGCTTCAACACACCCGACTCAGATTAATGTTGAGGAAATTGGTTTAATTTGAATCAGGTTGGTTGGAGCAGGAAAACATCTAAAATCCATATGATGATGTCCCCGGTTACCATCCCTGGACATCCCTGGCTTATATAAAAGAAATTAGATGATAAAATAGTATAACTGCTGCATACATTGAAGACATCTTGCCTGCATATGCATGTGTCCTTTACAGGGTAAATTGTTTATATTCCATATAAATCTAAAAGAACACAGACCAAGAAGAAATTGCAAGCTCAAGAATATGTGATTTTTTTTCTTTTTTTCCCCCACATATAAAAATTATGAATCTGGAAATATGAGTAGAAAGGTATGCTTGTTACCGTGCTGACTGTCCACTGAAAAAAAGCATACTGGCACGATTGGCATCACTCCCATAATCCATCAGCCAAAGAAGAGACATTGCATAGCTAGCATCTTATATTTCCTATCATTCCAGTTTTCATCCAATTTCAACAATCAACATTGTTTTTAAATTAAAAAAAAGAAAGAAAAGAAAACTTTACAATGTACATCACAAATCTTTTCCTTTAGAAAACAAGTTCCAATTTCAACATGTCATTAAAATGTAAATTCTACTAAACCACTGCCAGGGAAATCACACTGAAAAAAGAAAGGGGTCATGTTCAGGAAGCAGCTAGAGAAGCAGCTTCCATGTCTGCTTCCATAACTGTTCTGGTAAAATGTGGGAAATAATAATCTGTCTCAGTGCCGTTCCCTTCCTCTATCCCAGCGGCAGCAGACGTCCCCTCATTAACGCAGAACAAGGTGACTGCCGTGCAAACAGAGGAAGGAGGTTGGGTGAATGTAGGAGGGATGGAGGAAGGGGAGGTTCATGAGGCCAAATCAACTTCAAAGTTCCTTCTCTCCTGTGTGGACTGAAAACAAAGGTGTACATTTAGCACTCTGTATTATTATTTATTATGTATTTAATCTGTAAATTAAAAAAAAGAAAAAAAACGCACTAAAGATTTCAGCCGCCTTGCGATGACTTAGCCTACTCTTTTCTCTCAAATATCAAAATGGGCCTTGTTTTACTCCCAAAGAGCCACGTGGCTCAAAGCAAAACAGACAAGGCACTGGCTGTCCGCCAACACCAGCAAGAAGCCACCACACCTCGTGCACGCTTTCATTTCTAACCCCGAGTTGAAGTACAGAGACTCTTCCGTCATGTCAAACAACACAAGTCAACTAGAAAACGCTTGCTCTTTATGACAGCTTGTCAGGTTTGTTCTCTTTGTTTTTCCATGGCAGGCACGCAGAAATAAAAGCAAACCAGCTATTACACACCTATACATGAATCAGAAGCACTGCTCTAAAGCTTTGAGGACAAAAATTGCGAGAAAATCATTCAAAATGTAACCCAACGCAAATACTGTGTAAGTTACCAAAATGTAGGTTAAACCTACAATTTTCCCACCTATAAGATAATGTGCAACACATTTGAGTGCTCTAATAAATTCTTAACTGCTTTGAAGACTGGGCTCAGAAATCACCCAATTTTATTTGATTTTCTTTATTTTAATTTATATGTCATACGGATGTGTCTGGACTTCACTGTATTGAAAATGGCTTTAAGCCATGACTTAAATGTAAAATTATTTTCCTTTAATAAAAGAGTTTGATATCACTAAAAGATGAACTTTGTTGCATTTGTGTACTAAACTTTTGCAGTATCATTGAGGGCAAGAAAAAGGCAGCGTGTTTCCCTAAAATAAGCTTGCATGATTACTCGAAAATAAATAAATAAATAAATACAGACAAAGGATTGTGGCAATGAAAAAATAATCAATTAAAACAAGCTCACAAGCTTACACATGCATGCAGACAAACTCAATCGCTGTCTTTCGCTCTCACTCTTTATCACAAACGCATACAACTAAAAAAAGAATATAAGCCAAATAAATACTGGTAAAATACAATACTGACGTGTAATTTACCCAAAAGTTCATGAAACAAAACAAACAAAGGGTGAGATCACGCTGGATCAAAATGGAAAAGCATGCAGAAGTCCACTGCTCTAATGTAGCTTCACTCCTACCAGACTACAAAATAGGAAGAAAAAACAGAAAGAGAAAGGTAGAGAGATAGAAATAGCAGCCCCTGTCCTGAGCAGTTATAGCCACCTGGTCAGCCAGGAGTAACTGATTCCCCACACCACAGGGCACAGGGTGCTTCCTTCAGTGGCAAGTTTTCTTCTAACCCTCCATCTTTATTCTGCGTTCCAAGGGGTAAGCGGAAAAATGAAGGATGGGTAGACATGAAATCAGGAAAGATGGTTTTGGGCTGTGAGTGCCCCTTCACTATGATTCAGTAGGTCCAGTTCTGGATGAGGAACAAGGATGACAAAAGGGGGTTGAGATTGTTGCTATCGTACATGGAGGCGGGGGAGGAGGTATGTGTGCAAAAACAGTGTGTGGGCTGAGGATGGACCAGGAACTGAGGGTGCAGTGAGGCATGACAGGCGCAGGATGGGGGTCAGAAAAGCCAATCTTCTTCTCCGGGCTTATAGGGCCTGTGTTTTAAGCTCAATGGGCTCTCCACGGGTTTCCTGCTGGCCCTCAGCCTCTGGAGGCCGGGTGCCCTTCAGCATGGCGAGCCTCTCGGAAAAACCGCGCATACGTGGGAATAGCATGAAGTCATACAGCAGAGCGCCCATAGCACCGCCGATCATGGGTCCCACCCAGTACACCTGGAAAAGACAGAGAGCAGTCAGATGTTACAGAGTAAGAGGAAGCCACACTTCTACGTGTTGCACAGATATGGAATCAAAATTACCAACAGATCTTACCCAGTGGTTAACAAAATTCCTGACCAGGACAGCCGGGGCAAAGGACCTTGCTGGGTTCATTCCTGCTCCAGTGTAGTACATCTAAATAACACAGAGACCCGTTCATGAATAAGACCATAGATATATCTATTTATCATATTTGTATGTGAACCTAGATAGCCTTGGGATGACCCTTACCCCAAGAAGATGCCCCATGAGCACAGAAAAGCCAATGGCCAAGGCAGCAGAGCCCAGGCGTCCATTGCGCCGCTCATCTGTCACAGCAAAGATGCAGACAACAAGCTGGAGGGTGAGGAAAACCTCTATTGTTGTGGCCATGCCCAAGCTAACACCTGGCTGCAGCTGTGACAGAAGGAAAGAGCCATGAAGTGAGAGAATTTACCTCAAGAATTCAACATCCATGTATAAATTGAAAAAAACAAAAACAAAACTACAGCTTTTGTAATGCAAATGTTTTTTTTTCTTTCCTTTCCCCCACCAACTCTCAGTTCTTGTAGTTGGGTTTATATCGTGGTTCATTAACAAAACTTAATAATTAACTATCTGAGTATAAAAGTGTGTTAAAGCATCATGTAACATGTAGAAATAAGGTAAGCCATTTTGTAATAACGGATGTGACGTATTCCAGTAACTTTCATCTTACCGTGTTCAGAGCCAGGTTTCCCCTCATGTTGTTGGGCGTGACCCCGTACAGGACAGCAGCACCAGCCAGTGCTCCCAGTAACTGGGCCACTATGTAGAAGAAAGCACGGAACAGAGACATCTGAGATCCGATCAGGTAGGCAAAGGTAACAGCTGGGTTGATGTGTCCTCCACTGATGTGACCGATGGACTGGATGAAGGTGGCAGCCGCCAAGCCGAAGCAAAATGCGACGTGAAGAACATTATGTGGCCCGGTGGTCCAGCGGAGGGCTGCCCCCATTCCAAAGAACACAAAGAACATGGTACCGTAGAACTCGGCAAACACGGCCCGCCAGAAAGACATTGACCTGAACTCCCACATGGTGGCACGAGGTCAAAAAGTGAATTTCTAAACAGTTAAGGGACAAAAAGTCAACACAAAAAACGAACTATTCAACTAAAGGGAGAAGATGCTTCTCCACAATAACAGTTGCACTCGAGGCCAAAGAAAAACTAAGCAAAATCTAACAAAAATTACCCTTGAACATAAACTGCCACTCTAAAGCTAAATGCAACAACACATAAACTGTTCAACATGTAAGAGAGAGTAATCTGCTGCCCTTCCTTCTTAAGACCGATGTCTGTCATAGAGAGCTCCGGAGTGGAGCAGTTCGTCAGTCTCTGTGCATGTATGTGCCAACCCTGCTGGTTGTTAGTAGAGGAACATGGATGGACAAACGTTAAGCATGTCCTGCAGACATTCAGCCTCTTTATCAGAGCAGGGGGAGCTCAGAGGCCTTTTTATAACACCCGAGGGCCACCTAGTCCCGCAGAGCCCAGGGGAGGGGTCAGTGCACAATACTACAAATAAAAAAACAAAGTCCTTTAACCCCTCTCCTGCCTTGACCTTCTTCTGAATCCAGACTTGCCGTTTGCAAGTTTAAAAAGTGCCGATAAAAATCAATGAATCGCCAACAATCTGACTTCTGGAAGACATTTTCTCCATTTCCAGTGAAAAGTATGACCTGTGGTTAAACTTAAGTCAAAAACAATCTGGTAAACATAAGAAGATAATTTGGAGCGTTTAACTTTTTATGGGTTCAGCTATTCAATGACTTTCCTTGAGAGTGTGAAGATCTCTTTTTTTGGGAAAACCAGACTTCTGGAGTCTTTTACAAGACTAGTTCAAACATTAACCAAAGACACTGGTAGAAAAACATTATTCATGGCATCAGCTCGTTCTTTGGAAAATAATTTTTTTCTTTCTTAAAAGATGGTGGGCGTGTGCTCAGTAGAGCCTGTCAAAGAAAAAACTGTGTGCCAAGAGCTGTTGCTTGGTTTCCAATCCTTCACATATCTTTTCACATCCAGAATTAATATGTTTATATTCTAACACCTCAGTGAGTTTCCTTACTTTTCCTCTCAGCGGCTCAGTAGCAATGCATATTTACTCCAAGCTGTGATTCACAAAGCTCGAGTAAATTCTCAATTTCTCCACTGGTACAATTTGGGTTTCGTGGCGATAGAACTGATTAGACAGAGTTTTACATTGTGTGTAGTGGATTGGTTTGGAGGCTCAGCTCGAATAAAAGCACTGGAAAATCCACAGCGGCAGGGGAAGAGGGACAAGCAGGCCTGGCATTGAGCATCTGCACTGGAGCATCGTGCTGACCAGGGCAGCTGCAGGGACGGCCGCCGCGCTGTGAAAGGTTTATGCTGAGCTCAGTGCTTTCTGTGCTTTCATGCATGGACACAAAACGCTGGCAGTAACAGTTTCTGATAGCTTCTATGATCTGTTTGTGTTGCGGTCACGGTTGAATGTGCAAGTTCTCTTTTGCATTGGTGAGAGTGGCTAAACGAATATATTTTAAACCTCTGTGCTGTTATTTTTCAGATTCAGAGTGAAATTTTAAAAAGAACAAGTAGAATAAATAGAAATGTTCAAAAGTCTGAAAGAGAATTTTACTAATTAGATTATCTTGTAAAGTCAGTGGACAGTTGCAATGATGAAAAACTAATAAAGAAAATAAAAATACATTTTAACACTACTGATCTGAAACCAAGTTTGCTAGTCGGGGCATCTCCATTGTAATGAGTATTATGTCCTCCTCTTGACTCCATAAGCCACCTATTGTGGGTGTAAGCCCACAGTTTAGTTTTACAGTGGAGGGTGATGAAAAGATGCTTGCATTGTGTTTTCCTGCTCCACAGGTCCAGACTGCTGACACAAACACAACATGCAGCCCCTAAACATCTCATGCTGGATTAGATGCTCTTTCCTACACCAACCATTCAGTGGGGAAAAATACACTGCAAAACAGGTGCTTGCAGTGCAAAAGATAACGATTCCAAGTTTACATGAGGAACTCTTTTATTGTAAGATCTCAATGATATATTGTTCATGAGAATCTATTTAGTTTACATGAATACAAACAATTTGTGTAGGTGTACTTCAGCAAAATACTGAATTCTGTGTTCTGATGCATTCACCTGGGTGTGTAGCTCAATAAATTTATGTGCAGCTGTCTACATGATTGCTGTTTGTATTTTAAAGCATTGTCAGAGGTACCCAGAACAAAATAGAGCTCTGATCTAGTCACTGTCAATCAGTGTTGATACCGTGACAGATGAGCATCTCTAAACAGGCAAATGGCATTTTTACATTTGAAGAAGCCACACAAAAATCCCAGTTAATTCTTTTAAAATCAGTCTTTATTATGGAGGAGTTGGGGAAACCCCTGAAATATCCCGTGTAAGGCTAAAGGGAAGTGCAGTGACGTTAGCACAACACAGTGGTCACATTTTGACATTTCATACCTGCTCTACAGCAGTTTCTGGACAAAGCCAACATTTTTATGGCTTTCCTTTTAAAAAAAACTAACATGCCAAAAAACACACTGTTAAGATTGTGAAACTTTCCTGACATAATTCCTGTTCTTGTGTAATCCCCATAACAATAGAGGGCAAAGTCCAAAATCTTCATGTTACAACTTTGTACAGCTGAAGACATGAAGTCAATAGAAAAATAATTGAAGATATCAGTTCAATAAAACTCAGTCTGATGTTACAATTGGAGCTCACTCAAGAAAGTATCTAGTGAAAAAAGTGTTCCTTATAAACGCAAGCTTTATTCTGGTATTGAATATGGCAGACAGGGGAACCATAATAAAACCAACTGGATTGTGGAAAACAGTTACGCATCGTAAGAGCCAATGATTTTGTCTTCTATTCCTTACAACTTAGTGATGGTAGAGCAGGTCTGTAGCCAGTATGAACAGGAACAGTGACCAGTAATTGTTGTTAAAAGTTTATTAGAAACGTTTAGTCAAAGTCTCACTGTGTATGACAAACAGGGAAGTGTTTGACATGCGTTGAACCAAACACACAAGCTTCCAAAGCATATCTGGTGAACGTGATAAACATTTATAACCTATGTGGATAACTTCTAACATACTCTGAAACATTTCTGTTCTTGCTTTAGTCTGCATATGGAAGATTTTTTTGTCATACACCTGCTACAGTGGTGTCCAATATGGTGACGGCTAAGGAAAAAAGACTCACCTTTTCCAATGTTTGGCTATATGAAAATAATGTGCCACTCCAAAATTTTCAACACAATCTTACAGTTGCACAAGCATGTTTGTTTATTTCAAATGCGGAAACATGTTTAAAAAACGAAAATGTTAAATATTTGAAGATGCTTGGATACATTGGAAAAAACCCATTGAAAGCCTTTTAAATTAAAAAACGTAAGTGCAATTTACAATACAAACATTAAAGGGGGGAAAAAATCTGTCATTAAAAAAAACTACTTTTTTTGGAAAATAGGCATTGTGAGTTTTTTTCTATTAGAAATCACAACATTTAATACATCATTTGACATCGCAAAAAACAGAGAGAGAGAAGGTGTAAGACATCAGCACATCCCATTACAGTCATTTAAGTCAAGGAACAATAACATTTTCATTTGAACAGAATTGTCCATGCAGAACAAAACAGCAAAGCACAGCACTTTATGTTGCTATGGATGTCTGTGCATGTCTGTGTCCAACAGTCACTCCCTGTCACTCCCTTGAGGAGTTTCGCTTTGGAAACTGCGTAGAGAGATTTATCTCAAACGTGGCTGCCAACTCATGTTGTGTCTCTCTCTTCAATAGACTTGTAATTCACTTTTTGAACGACTGAGGTGGCAACCATGTCTGTTTACTCAAGGTCTGGCATTTCTGGAAGAAAGTTCAACACACAACATGTGTTAGTATGCTATTAGATCTTAATGACTACTGACAGCATAAGACAGGAGTGATGACACAACAAAGTTATATTTAAGCAAATACCTACAGAGGAACATTTGGGAAGCCAAATATTGACTGTCGCTGACTTAAAGATGCAGAATGTGTGATTCAGTGACATCTAGTGGAATTTTTGTTTCTTATAAAAGTAATTTCTTTTTTTCTAAAAATCATTTTGCTGGCTTTTTTGCAGCAATTTCAGCTGCAATGGAAAAAAAAATGTGACGGTATAACATACGTGGGGATAATTTCATACAAATTACAAATCAGCTCTTTTAAGTTCATACTTACTTTCATCATCACTGTCCGCTGAATCACGCTGGAAAGCAAAGCAGAAACAATCAGAAACCTTCATTCACTGCTTTACCTGAAAAACCCACCACACACAAAAGAATTCATGAAGTAAATATATTTATTGAGCACTTGAGCATACAGTGCTTAAACTTAAAAGCAAAATTATAAACTAAATAGAAATCCATTTAGTAAATCATATTAATTATATAACAGAAGAACTTCATGTACATCTTTAAAAGCATACCTCCTCATCTGCACCATCTAAATCGGGTAGATCGTCCCCACCCATGGTGTTCATCATCTAGAGGAAATCATAGGTGACATTCAACACATCTGTAGATCTAAACATTTTCCCGTTTTAAACTCTGACTGTGTGACACCCTTACCTCTGAGAATTTGTCAAAACTTGACAAGTCTTCATCTGAGTCGTCTTCCCAGTCTTTCCAATTATTGAAATCCACACTCAACCAGTTGCACTAAAAGAGAATTGATTTCTTGGCTTAAACAATTATTCGATATGTATACAGTGTACTTAATTATGATACCAACCAACAATATTAGCTTTTCTAAAATAAATTATATTGATGCTTTTAAATAAACTTCAATGAGTAATGAGCTACAATTAATAAAATTTACAAATAGTAATATTTAATTTCCAACACATTTGAGGCTATAAATGTCATGCTGATGAGTTTGTCACCTTTGTCTTGTCTTTGGTAAGCCGTGGCCATGACTTCCCAGCCTCTGCTTTTCGTAAACAGCACAACACAGACCTGTCGGTGCGTCTGTGCTTGGATTCCTGTGCAACAGACAAAGTTTGATGTCTTGGAAGGAATAAAAACACACCCTCATACTGTAACTACATCCATCTACAAATGACTAGCTTACTTTGGGATCAATCTCCCCAAAAAGCTCCACTGCATTATGGTGTTTGATTTTCTCTGGTCCACTGGCACAGCTGTAAAAAGAGATAAAAGAGGATTGATTGTGAATTTACATCTAACAAATGTTTTCATTCATTAAAGTCTGGGTTGCTTCTCATAATTTCCTTCAGGTTTAGTCATTTCATTGATTACCAACACTTCTGAATTTGTCTGACAGTGAGACTGTAAAATAATTTATTTTAAAAAAGTACATGCTCCAAGTGTAAATTTTATATCTTAAAATATAATTTCATCACTGTTTTATTCCAGGCTTGTGGGAAATGCAAGCTGACAGCATTTTTTTATGATTTTAGCGTTTTTGGGTTTTTTTTTTTTCTTTTCATACTTGTTGCATTACTGCTCCTCCCCTTATTTGGCAATATCAGCAGCTTGGTGGTTGTGTCAAATTTCACTGGGCTTAAAAGGTTTAGATTTTGGATTACAATGCTTTACAACAGGGATGTCAAAGTCCAGTCCTCCAGTGCCACAACACTTTTTTAAAATCAAATGGGTCAAACAGCTTGTTGTGAAGTTCCGCACAATGACTCAATGCTTTACAACTGAACGAAGTAAAATTAAAAAAGACTGCACCTATTGCAAATATGCAGCATGAAACATGTGAAAAAATCATATTCTGGGACCTTGGCTACTACTGATTGGCATGTTAGCTTGGACAGTGCCTATTAAATCAATAAAGTCATAAATATGCGGGGAAATGACCAGATCCTCAAAATCTCCCCTCTAAATAAGGAATAGTTAGCCACTTCTTTTAAATGAGGAACTGGTGGCCTAATATAAAAACATCAGTGAGAAACCCGGTGTTTATGCATTAACTTCTTTTTGAGACATAAAGTAGGCAGTGGTGGGACTGCAAGAACTTTTATGGTCCTTGATCCAATCTTTTGCTACTCTTGGTAAAAGGATGATGCTCCTGGAATAATGAACCTGTTTCATGAAAGCTTTATAGGGCTTCTGCTCTGCCAAAATAATTGGGTTGAGCTTTACAGTCTCTCCTTTAGTTGTGCATAAGCTTTTGGATCAATTCACAAATAATGTCCATGCCTCAGATTAACCCTTTTCTGTACAGATCTAGTTTAAAGCATTGAATTTTTTTTGTTGATTATCAGAAGTGGAAATTCTGCTGTATTACTCCCCATGCTGTTAGTGCAACTTACCTGAAATCAAATTTTGACTTGTCAAAGTTTACTTCCACACCTTTACTGTCCTCCACGCAGAACTCTACAAAAACAGAGTCTCTTCTGTCATACCATTTAGCTGTTGCAGGCTGCCTAATGACAAGAAGTATAAAAAAAAAAAGAATTTAACTTGAACAGCACAACACACAATGATCCATGACTAATTCTATAAGAAGTAATGTATATTTAATACTGAACAGTATAAACATCATCGCCCTGCTCATTGTGCTAGGATGGCCCGCATGTAGAGGGTGCAGTCCACCTGATTCATTATGAGATAGAGTGAAGCTTGGTTGCATCGACTATCAAAGGTCATAATCCCTTTTGTCCCAAAATAATTACATTGTTATTCAAACTAGTGCACCTACCATCAAAACAGAGTCACCGGGACAACCATGACATTCTCATACAGCGAATGGTGTAAAACTGCAATGATTTCAAGCTGCATTATAACTTCTATGTGAATTCCACTGAAGAAATAAAAGTATGGACAACTAGTATTATGCACATCACTTACAAATGCCCGTAAGCTGAGGTTTCCCTTGTTAAAATTAAATGAAATTTTCCGGGTATGACACCGTCACTTTTCAGAGTAGCTAACTTTACCCTAGTCACGTTAGTTGACATTAGCCTAACGGCTAACGACAACATGAGCTGGTATGAAGCGCACACACAAAGCAAGCCAACCCTTTTAGCTGTAGACCTGTATGTCTGTATTATGCCAAACTGACACAGACTCATTTGTAGATGGACTTGAAGACGTGCAATGGCTTTCTAGCACTGTAACGTTGAGTACAGCTTCACTGCTGAGGCCAACTCGTGTGCTAGCCGAGTAGGCTAATGTTAGCAAGTTGATCTGCATTATACCACTTAAAACACCTGTGGCTGTTTAGCTACGATAGCAGCTACACCGTAAAATAAACACTTACATTTTCACAGTTTTAGAAATAAAACTCCCTTGTCTTATCACGATATCAATATTAGTGTTATCTAGCAATGAAGCCGGCAAAAATGATGACTGAGACCGAAACAGTTAACTGCCGTTTACAACGGAGGCGTTGGTACCTCTCCAAACATCGCGTGGTTTCCATGGTCTCGTGACGTTGCGTTTTTTCACCCGCCTGCTCTGAGCGTGGGCACGGCGCGAGATAATTCTAGAATGACGGGGCTAATAGGAGAGCAACAGCACCACCACCAGACCACAATCCAGTGCGAAACCATACCTGATAATAAAAACAGCTAATTTATTAACACAGTCGTGAAAATTAACTGAAATATGTCGAACATTTATTTTGAGTGTTTTTATTGTGGTTTTCTGGAGTGAAACGTGTTTATTTTGTTCTTCATTTATTTGTGCATCACTGTCTAATATCTTGTCATTTCCTTTCACATCTTGGAAGCTTGGGCATGTTTTCTCAGGTGAAGTTTATCTGTGCTCAAGGTGCTTTATAAGCAAACATTAGAAACATTAGAGCAGGGTACAGAGGCATTGTTTTGGGTGCTCTGTGTCACATAGCTTTGTGTCTCATAACTTTCTTAGGGTTTAATAAGCATTACTCTGTGTGGAACTGATATTGCTTGCTGTTCTGACAATTTGACATCTCATATTTTTTATCTCTAATTTGTTTACCCAGGGCACATCAGTTAGCTTTAGTGTCTGATACACCAGCTGCTTTTGTTTTTGACTTTCAATGATTTTCTATGTGACACGGCTAGGCAAGGCAATGCAAGTTTATTTGTAGAGCACATCTCATGCGCATGGCAATTCAAGGTGCTTTACTGTACATACAAGCATTAGTAACATTACAGCAGGGCTCAGAAAGCATTAAGAAGAATTTAAAATAAATGTGAAATAGCAAAATAAGAAAGAAAAAAATCAGAGAAAATAAGACTATCGAGATATGAAATTTTGTTCATATCGCCCAGCCTAGTAGACATATTAGCTTAATATGGGTATCGACTGATTGAGTTGACAATGAGCAGATGTTGGTTATTTACATTTTGTTGGGTACAGGAAAAACAGGTGTACCATGTGAGCACAAAACCTGCTTGTTGGTAAGGTTTTCACAGAGTAAATAATCTTTTGAAACAGTTATTTTATTTGCTCAAATAATATTTTTATGTGAGAGTTAATTGATACTTTTTATACATTTGTTTGAATTATTTTTTGTTCATACAAAGGCATCACGAAGAAATTAAATAATGTGTTTAACTGCTTTCTATAATGCATAAGTCATTGTTCTACTGATATTAAAGGGGAAAATAAATGACAAAAACTGTATTAGGAGTTGGATATCAGCTGAATTGTTGTCTTTAACATGAGATTTTATAATGTTTTTCAATTGTTGTCCCCTCCTGTTTGATTTCTTGCTTGTGTCATTTTCTCTCTCAGATGTAAGTCACTTTAGAGAAATGTGTCTGCTATAGCTAAATGAGGATAGAATAGAATAGAACGGAATAGAATAGAATATCTACTCAGCGTATCCAAATCTGCACATCCCAACAGATATGTTATAACTTGTTTCCATCTCTTTTCAACTTGTCTTCAACAATGAGATCTTACAAGTTTAAATATAAAATAAGAGATATGGAAGACACAGTGGAGATGAAGGGCATGAGGGTGCTGGATAAGAAGGGCTCAGTGACACTGCTAATATCCTTTAAATGGTTCGCTGAATGGCCACACCTATTACCTCCTTGATATGAATATTCACATTACAACTGTTCACCACAGGGGGCACGAGAAGAAGGGGTGATGGAGAAGCTCTGCGGAAGCTGTGTCTCAGTCTTTAGTGTAGTTTCTGATGTTCCAGTACCTTGTTCCAGAAGAAACAAACACAAACAGTTGATGTCCTGGGTGGGTGGGGTCTGCAATGGGAGGGGTCTGTAATGATGACTTTTAAAGTTTGATATACATTGTTGACAATTTGTCACAGAGACAATATTTGTGCAAATATAAACAAAAAGAAAGAAAGAACAGAATATTGAAATTGATTTTGCTTTCAACAACAGACATTGACAATAGAGCAACAATCCAAAATACACAAAATAATGTGAAAAACTTGCTGTATAACAAAATGTCAAAACTCTATCTGATTTAAAAACCAAGGTGTGGAAAGTTTGATACAAGTTTAGAAAATGTGCAGTGTTGGTGAGGTCCTGATGTGTAGGGGAGGGCAGTTCTAAGGTTTGGGGCCAGAAAAAGAAAGCATCTGCAGTGTTTTAACTTTTGAATGACCTGCAGAGCAACAGCAGACTGACTTTAACCTGAATAAAGATGAATGAAAATGGACTGATTGAAAATGGATCACATTTTCAAAATCACAAAATGAGACTAATGGTTTGACACTGGAGTGGAGAAGCTGAAAGAAGCTGACTTTGACAGCTGCATTTTTGTCAAAAGAAAAAAGATGGCCAAACTTCACCTCTAGGATTTTTCTTACCATTACCATCAATAATTCATACTTTGAGTGACATAGTGATTGGAGGCAGGGGCGTTTCTAGAGGCCCGGGCCCCCGCAGCCCCCCCTCCCCAAAATTTGATTGGTCCCTCAAGTGCCACCCCAAGAATAAATGATCAAATATTCAGTGTAAACTCACTGTTACATAGTAAACCTTAGATATCCAATTACAAGCGAATGAAGCACAT
>JAVQJG010050993.1:0-13017 GCA_036024015.1 Craterocephalus amniculus | reverse complement strand
TCCACTGGACTCCAACGGCTCCACAGCCACCACATCTCAGTCCAATATTCCACCTTTGGGATGTGGTGGAACGGGAGATTCTCATCATGGATGCAGCAGCTGTGTGATGCTGTCATGTTGAAATGGAGCAGAACCTCTGAGGAAGGTTTTCATCACCTTGTTGGATCTGTGGCATCAGGAATGAAGGCAGTTCCGGAGGTAAAAGGAGTCCAACACTGTAGCAATGAGGACTTTATAAAGCGACTGGTGAGCATATGTATGAGGAAAAGCACAAACGAGGCAAATTACTAACTTTAGTAGCATCTGCTGTTGTGCTGCTGCTTTTCTTTTCACAAAGTAAATATATTTCCTCTTTTCCTCAGTAGTCTTCTGCTATTTAAGAAGGAAGTCTGAGCTTGGCAACATCCCGCATTGTCTTCCAGACAGCGACGGTGGACATCAGAACAGCACTGCTGAAGTAACCAGACAGAGTTTTGGAAATAATTAAACGAACTCGATGAACCCAATCAGAGAGTGACATTGTGGAAGGAGGGGAATGAGCGGAAGTACAGATGAGCGAAAGCACCAAGCACCTCTGTGCATTTAATACCCCGCATAGCTACACCCAGCCTGCACAGATTTATTAGGCCTAATACCAGTAGAAGCTATTTTGGATTAAAGCCACCTAACATCAACAGCAACGCATCTGACATAACAAATACGATGTGAGCTAAGAGAAGAAGAATCTTAACAGAAGCCCTCACATTTATGAGGCAACATGAGCAGATCCAGTTGAGTTTAAGGCTTCCCATCGGCCTCCGGTGGAATAAACACATCATCAGGCATCGCTTCCAAATATCAGTGTTTGCAGTTTTGAGTCTCTTAGCAGCTGTGCAGGGTTCGCAGTGAGAGCCATGGATCAGGAAGTGAGCCCCATGGTGCTGCAGCAGCAGGTCACCTCTCTGTGACCTTACTGCTCCCAGGAAGCCAGTGTGTGTGTGTGTGTGTGTGTGTTTTACTTTGCATTATCAGCGGCAGGTTCGTTGCAGTTTGTGTGTATGTTAATGCGTTCTGTGTGTGTGTGTGTGTGTGTGTGTGGGGCTGGTGTCAACACACCCGAAGGGCAGGTTTGCATTTCATCCACTGGGTCCTTGGTGCATCTGAAAGGTGTATTTAAAAGCAAGTTTGTTCTGTTACATCAAACTTTAGCAAACAGCTGGGATGTTGGATTTCTTTGTTTCCGAGCTCTGCTGCTGGGATTTGTAGTTTTTCCGGGCTGAGCTGATGGGGGAGGAGGCTGCAGCACTGAGCCCTGATCTGTAAGTACGGCACTGCATGCAGCTAGCAGGACGCGCTCGTGGTTAGCGTTTTATCCGAGTCCGTGATTTTATGCACTTTTATGCAAGCGTGTCTGAACTAATACTGACAGAGAGATGAGAGCGAACATCTGCTGTTTATGATGCGTCTGTTAGCAGGATTCAGCTAACACTACCAACACAAATGTCATGAAACATATACAGTAGATGATTGAAAAAGCTCTGGATTTGGTGGAATAAGCTGCATATTTACAAGTGTAGAGTAAAATAACACAAAGGACCTGTAAAGGAAAAGGTTGAAGTAATGCAGTATCTTATCACGGAATTTTACTGTAATTCAGTTTTTTTCTCAGCAGCTAGAAAAATTTTTGTTTTTCCTTTAGATCTTATTCCGTTATTTTATACTTTTTCTCCTTTCTTCGGTTTCTCTTTTTGTTTCTTGATTTTTGTTTCAGTTTCTCATGTGAGATTTTGATTTTTATTGTCTTCACTTTTTCATTCATTCACTACATCCTACACTGCTCCACCTCTTCCCTGCTCACATCCTCTTTTCCTCTCATCACTTTTTACTCCTCCTTCAGTTCGTTCTGTTTTCCCTGCTCTTCTTTTTTCCCCTGCTCTTCCCTTTTGTTTACTCTCTTCTTTCCCTTTTCTTTCTTTTTTCTTCCATCTACTGCCTCTAGTTGTCACTTTTTTCTCCTCCCACTGCCTTTTCTTTTTCTTCTATTTCTCTATCCTTCCTTCTCCCCTTCTCTTTTCTCCCTCTTCATCTTTATTTTCCCACCTTTCTCACTGAAAAGTTGGCCATTCTCCCTTTTTTTCCTCTCTTTTTTGTCTTTTTCATTTCATCCCTTTGTTGCCTCATTTTCTTCTTTCCTCCTTCATATTGTTTGTAAATATTTGAAAAAAAAATGTGTCCGTTCTTATTTTCCACAGTAGTGCCTTTCGTCCATCACTTTGCTGGTTTTAGTCTTTTCATTCACTTTGATGAAATTATGATCAACCTTTAATACGAAATTCTTGCACTGAATCAGAGTTAAGCAACAAAAAATGATCCAAACTGTCAATGAGGATAAAAAAGCATAATTTAGCTACCTTCTCTTCTAATCGGTTCATTCCTTCATTTCCCCTTTTAATTATAACCTTTTTTTGTTTAGTCCAAGTAAAAGCAAACTTTTGGAATACATGTGAGCATGTTAGTCTAACTTAAATATCATCCTATCCCGTCCTGTTTGACCCACTCTGTGCACAATCCACCGCCCTGCATGTTATAAAGAAACAGTGCCACATGTTTTCCGCATACAGTAATTTACCTCCATAGACATATACAGTGATGCTTTTTTATTTCAAAATCATATTTTACGCATATATCTATAATACTGATATTCTATAAAATCATAAAATTCTGTAATGATTTCTTTCCCTTTTTTTTCACAAAAGAAAGTTTGGTTGTTACAATGTGTGTACGTTGGTATATAGATATTTATTCTACAGTAAATGACAGTGTAGTGCATGACCCTCTGATTTCCCCTGAAGCAGCAAACGTTTTCATTCCCATGAATATACTGAAAAACAGCTGTCCATTGGATGTTCACTGTGGTGGGCACTTAGCATGAAAGTGTTAGGCAGAGTAAGACAAAAATAAAAAGTATAATAACTTCAAATGAATATATCTTTAAATAAATATAAATCAAGAAATTGAATAAAGGAATAAAAAGAACAGTGCTAATCACTGGAACATTGTTTAGTGTTCAACTAAACACTAACTAACTGTTACTACTGTAGATGCGGCAGGCTCATACTGGGCTGTCTGAGGAATCATATATAGTAAAAGCTCCTCTCAGGCTTCCCATCAGCTCTTTTCTCTTTGGTCTGTTTTCCCTCTGTTTGCTTTCCTCAATCTCCACAGTGTGAAATCCAATTAATCAGCTTACTGTAACGGCAGATAAAACCAATACTCTTCCCCTCTCGTTCTCATATTGATCTGAAGTGTTTCTTGTGTAGGCTAAGCAGCCTGAAACAATAGCACACACAAAAAAAGTTGATTGTACCAAAACACACAAACAGTTCAGTGGTATCAACTGAACTTTGTGCAATGATTGTCTCCTTCGCTCTGTGGCTTCAGTTCACCTCTCCTCCACTATATTTATTATTCATCCAATAAAATAATTGCTTTCCTCTAAATCCAGTTATGTTTTATATCTGGATAGCAACTTTTTGCATTTTAACTTGTGTGATTTGGAGCTATGAATAGTTGTATTAATAGGCTGAAACTAAATGGAACAAAAGGTTAACATAGATTTGCAACATGTCAGCTACTTTATCAGATTTACCTTGATACCTTGACTGCCTTCATTCTTGGTGACATATATCCAACAATGGAAACCTTCCTCAGAGGTTCAGCTCCATATAAACATGACAGCATCATACAGTTGCTTCACATCCATGATGAGAATCTCCCGTTCCACCACATTACAAAGGTGGAATATTGGACTGAGATGTGGTGGCTGTGGAGGCCGTTGGAGTCCAGTGGACCTACAGTGAACAGTTGACCCAAGGCAGGATGGATCCGTGCTTTCATGATGCTTCCAGCAGATTCTGAGCCTAGTATCTGAATGTGGAGCTGAAATGGAGACTCATCAGACCAGCAACGTTTCTCCATCTTTGATCTGAGCTTTACGATGTGAGCTTTGTGACATGGAGCATTATCTTGCTGGAAGTAGCATCAGTAGATGCACCTCTGTAGTCAGAAAGGGATGGACATGGTCAGAAACGCAAACAATTAATCGATCATCAGTTAATCGTCAATAAGAAAATAACTCAATTAAAATAAATTAATTGCAATTAATTGTGTTTTGAGCCTGTAATTCCTCGCCAGCACGCATGAGGGCGCACTTGACGCACATGGAGGAACACAAGAGAAGCTGCCCTCTGACCATACACATAATAATTTAATTTATTATATTAGATTAAAATGATAATAATAATAATAATAATAACAATAATAATAAAAATAATAATAATAAAAATAATAATAATAATAATAATAATGATAATAATAACAATGATTATAATGATAAGAAGAAGAAGAATGTTCCTGGGATGGGTGCTGCAGTGTTATGTGGCAACTTGATGCTACCATGTATTGTACTCTTTGTATGCATTGACTCTTTGATGTAAGCAATCATTTTTCTCTCATCCCCCATTAAAGTTTAAGTTTTATTCTGCCTTTGATAAGCTGTAGTTCAAGGTAATGTTGCCGTACATCAAATGGTCAGTTTTTCTTTGTCCATACTGGCATTAATGACCATAAGTAAAGGGACTGACATGCTCTGATATAAACTTTGTCAGATGATCCAAATCTGAGTAAAGTGCTGTAGACTTTTTCATTGTGCTGTTGACCCCAAAGGTAATAAGTGTAGAACAAGTAAAATGTAAAGTTTCAAAGTGTAAAAAGTGTATATCATCAGAATCCCATCTGGTTTGTTAGAATGGACAGGAACCATCACTAGTCTCACGACCTGCTTTACAGAATTATTTATGTTTGCATCCTGTTCATTTTTCCAGAGGTATCCAACAGCAGTTGTCCAGTTACAGGGAGACGGTGATCCGGCAGGCCACGGCGGCAGCGGGCTCGGCCGTTCATCGGGACGACGCACCGACCTGTGGCATCTGCCATAAGACCAAGTTTGCAGATGGCTGTGGGAACCTGTGTTCGTATTGCCAAACAAAGTTCTGTGCTCGCTGTGGAGGGAGAGTGTCCCTGCGATCCAACACGGTGAGAGCACGTTCCCCTTCAGTGCTTTATTTGTGCCATGTTCAAATCACTAACACTACCTTTAGGAGTACCAAAGCTTGCCACTGTGGTCCTGCTGCTTTTAAACCCTGGTAGTTTGTAGCTTATGAAGACCAGTATTGGACCTCTTGTGGTCATTTTATCCCCTGATTTAAAAGGAAAATGTCTGCCTCCCATCACAGGAAAAATAAATGAAGAGCTTTTCTCTATGGTGCACACATTCACTTGTCACTGAATGCACTGCAGGCAACACAGGGTTCAGCGTCTTGTGTAAGGACACTTCAAAAATCAACCTTGAGCTCTAGTTATGTACCATGTGCAGAGGTTCTCAACCTTTTATACATTGGGCCAAACTTTCCAGTCCAGTCTTCCAGGGGTCATTCAAACACTCTGTTGGTCTAATTGCTCGCTTTTCGTTTAATTTGTAATCAATAACAAAACCAAATCCACTTAAAGTTCAACATGCTTAAATGTTGTAAAATATGACATGATGCATACAAAGAAATCATCACAAAGAAATCATGGCACATAAAACACAAGGCCTGATAGAGAGATTATTCATAGAATGAACAAGCTCCTTTAAGCACAAATTTAGAATCTCAAGTTATAAAACAAAATGTATGGGCTATTAGATTTTACTGCAGCAAAAAAAGTGGGACTTGGGGAAAAAATGTTTGAAAAATGTGTTCCATTTGTTCCATAAAATGACAAAGGGATAAAATCTATTCAAAGCAATGGGACTAATTTCGTCTTCACATATTAGTTTTAAATGTTTCATAATATTTGATATCGGTTATTGGCTAGCTGAGTGTCTTCTTATGCTGATTAGAGTTTGCCAAACAGCTAACGGACTCATTACTGCCCCCAAGTGGTGGGAAGCTTTATTGCAACTGCACTTCTTCTCAGTGGCACTTTTTCCCTAAAGCCAGGGGAAGTCAGGCGTCTTCTATTTTTTATGTCCCTTCATTTAGTAATTTCAAGACTGTGGCTGTCCTTTTTCTGAAACATCAAATTTTAGAGCGGGATTCCACGTTACTAATTCTCCACTGGCCGTCCTTTCCCAACTGAAGCAGCGCCCACTTGTGGTGACTCACTAATTTAACTCATATCACATCGGAAAGGAGGCCAGACAATGTTGGTATCACATAAAAAATTTTTTATAACGATCAGCCAATCAAGTTGGGCTAATGTCATGCCACTACTGAAGTGTGATTAGTTTGGCTGAGGCCAAGGGAAGCCAGTTGCTTTTACCTACAGCATGGCCTAAGCTCTGGTCTTAAGTGACATTTGTTGCTTCCATTACTTTCATACTTTAAGCAGTTTTGAAACCGGTATTTTTATACTTTTACTTAATTAAAGAGCTTGAGTTGATGCTTCACCTTCAACAGAAGTCTTTTTAAACTCAAGAATCTCCACTCCTACCTGAGTAACGAATGAGATTTTGGCTCTACTGGCCTACGGCAGCTGCACCTATTTCAATCACCACGTTTCTGAAGATTAACTTAAATACACAGCTGCTCTATTCTGGCCACTTGCTGCTTTGGAATTTGAAATTTTATTTGTTATAAAATAGCCTGTTATCTTGTAGTCATCATCATTTTTTGATCTGATTTCAAACAGCTGAACGGCCAGGGGAGAGGAGGATAAAAAACAGTCTGACAGCATCACTTGCCTGGAGCTGCAGTAGCAGAAGTTGGCATTGGCTGTAACTTCTAAATAGTCATTTTACCTTCATTATGAAGTTAAAATGATTGTTGTGATTTGTCATGACAGAATGTAGTGTTTGATGTGTAAGTCCTTTTGATCTGATCCAGAATAGAACATTGTAAAATCCCATGTGCTCAGGAAGACCTGTCTCAGAAATATGCAGAAATTTATAGTCTTTGCACAAACTTGTCTAAATGAAAATTCATGTATTTTAAGGAGATGTCAGAGACCAGCAATGCTTCATGGTTTATTTTGCGTTGTTGAATATCCGAATTTACGTCTTGGCCGATCATGTACAGTGATGTCACACAAAGATACATTCATCACTACAGATTTTAATTGAAGGTAAAGCAAAAAAAGACACACGTTAAAAATTACCTGAAAAGGTTTAGAATGTTTGCATCATAAATGTTCTGAAAATGTGATTTTTTTTTTTTAAGTTTATATTCAGCCGTGATGTGTGAATGTGTTCAGAAACAGTGATTATGACTTTTACAGTATACATATATGGAGGAAAGTGTATGTTGCAATAAATATTGTTACCAGTCTATATATATATGAGCTCATGATTAGGCATGTCACAAATAATCGGAGAATAAGGCACCATTACAATAATTAATCCCAAATATCCTTTGATATCGTCATATTCCATAAAGGATTATGTCCAAACCACATCGGTATGTCAGCACAACTTACCCATGGAACAGAAACATTCACAACATCTGTGCGTTGCTTTGTTTACATTCTGTGTGGGTTGCAGAGGAGGATTGTCAGAGTGGGATAGCACATCATTGGAAGAGTCTTTCCCTCTAAACATTCAATAAGTTGAAACTTTTGTATCTCTCTTCACCTGTGGAGTTTCATTCAGTCTTAAAAGATAGACAACAGGTGCGGGATACATCTAGTTTTTCATGACTAATTGTGGGTAAATGCTTGGTAATTGGGTTAAATTACCTTCTATGTAATATTGAATTAAAATATGTTATTGTTATGTAATTAATGAATGAATAATGATTGCGACCATTATAACAATAACTCTAACAGTTATAGATTAAAGTAAGTCTGTAATGATGACATCAGTACTCACAATGAATTCTATATAAACACAATAAAGTAGAAACAAAGAGACAATATTCTTCTTTCCATCTCACCGACTGCTTGTATCCCTCAGAAAAAATATAGTGTGCAGCTACATAGGGTTGATATTTATAATTGAAACCAAATCTGCATGGGGCACACTGAAGCACATGCAGCTGTTCACAAAATCTGGTCCTGTACGTCAGATCAGGCCTCAGGTGCTGGAACTCAGGTGGAGGTGATGAGCCATGACACACGCGTGCATGTTCTCATGTCTATGCAGTGCACTATAGGTGTGTGTAAAAACCGTGTGTGTTGATGTGTGTGCATATGAGCTGTTGCCTGCATGTGTGTGTATGTGTGTGACCCAGGCAAGGGCTGGTAAAGGTTAATTGGGCATTAGACTGAGCTGTGGACGGAGGGGGGGTTCTCCCACTCTGTCTCGGCCTCCCAGGGGTCCGGAGGTGCCCTATCCACACACAGCAGGGTGTATGTGTGTGTGTGTGTATGTGTTAAACAGCTGGGAGGAGAGTCTTCCTCTGAAATTAGTGACGTCCTGTCTCCATACCCCCTTCCCTGCTCCTACACTGCCGGTGTGGCATTTAATAACCTCACACATGCACAAACACTTGAAAGTACATCTTAATTAGTTTCTGGCTGATGTAGGGAGACTGTTCTAACTGGTCCTGTCCAGTAAAATAAACCAGTTTATTTATTTACCATGAGCATCTGTTCGTATACTGACATCATTTCCAGCTGAAGGATAAGTTGGAGGTGATCCAGACATTGAAAAGACATTTAAATGACTTTCCTGTCATGATGTACGATTATCAGAGCGTTTTCTGGTATTTTAGGTATTTATGTTTGGCTAATGTTCTCTCTGTCCTTCCTTTCATTGCACATGGATTGCTGACCGGGCTGCAGGAGGACAAAGTGGTGAGTGCTTTGTATTTTTATTTATTTTTATTTATAGTAATGGGTTCAAACAATACAGATGCTTTTATGTATGTACACATAGGTCTTTCTCTTTGTTTTTGTGTATATCGCTCTTATTATATGTGCATCTGTCATTAAAGTGCAGTTGCAAACGAGTGGAGGTAATGGCAGTGTGGAGACCTTAATGGTTTTCAGAGAATGTGTGCTGTTGAATTACTTGTACAGTTGAATCAGTGCACAGAATTGGATGATAGATTCCATTATTTCATATCTTCATTTGACCTAAACAGTCCTCCATTTTTATTCTCTATTTATATTCCTGCTGCCTTGTCCTACAAGCCTTTCAAGGGCTTCTATACTTGGCCTTTTTCTACTGAGATATCTTTTGGTTAGGAATTATTTTGAAAGTTCTACACTGTCCGTATTCAAAGACGGCTGTTCTTCGGGTCATTAAGGTATTGATGGTTTTCTGAGGGAGTTTTGCATGAAGTGACAAGCCAAGACCTGTCCTTGCTTGGAAAGACTAACTTTTTTGTAGGCGATCTCTTTTATACCTAATTGTGACACCCTCACCTGTCACCATAATGTGTATTTTGTGGTGTAAATTTAGGGCATTTGCTTGTACGTTCTTATTATCCTTTTCTGTGTGTTGTTGTCAATGAATGCTAATATCTTTATACTTTTGAGTTGATCAGTGAAGACAATGACAATGGTGATGAAATGTAACAATGCACTGCATGGTGAACATGAGATATTCATTAGATAGGTCAATGGAAACAGGGTTAGATTAAGGTAAATGTGAGAAATATGTTCAGAATTTGGCCAAAAAGACTATCCATGATCGGCTTCTGAAGTTCAATATCAGAGAGCTCAATCATGGATCACATGATCTGCAAATCACAGCGTTTCCTTCCACAGGTTTTCTGGTATAAAGAAATGATGATGTGCTCCCTTTACCAGGCACTGTTAAGGATGACAGTAAATTAATTTTCCCCCGATAATGTTCCAATTTCCTATTCCTTTGCTTAGTGTTTTAACAGTAACCATTTTATAAGCATTACATCGCCTGGTTAAAGAGGAGCTAAACAACATGATTTTACTGGAGAAGTGTACCGTCTGACATGCCTTAACAACTCCCTCTGCTTGTGTAGTTGTGTGAGGTGTAGAACCTCCCTTGGCCTTGGCTGCCTTTTTGAAGGGCAGCTGCCAAACGGGCACTTTAATGATACTTGGCTGAGCGTGAGCGTCCAGGCTGCACCGGAGAGCTTTGTTGTGCCGTACACACAGCAGCACTGGCACAGAGGAGGCCTTATGTAGTTCTGGCTGTATAGCTGGACAGCAAGCCATGTTTGATTTACTGTTTGACATGGATTCAATTAAGTATTCAGGGAATGATTAATCAGGCCTCCTACAGTGGTCCAAAAGCTTGCCTTTCCCTCCCCCACCCAAACTAAACACTCAAAGTTAAAACACAGTTGTTGACAAAGATAATTTTTAGCTCAGATTGATCTTTGGAGTGAGGAGTTTAGAATTACTTCACAGTCCATTATTGTTCTATGAAGCAGGCCTTTTCTTTAACTGCTTTTGTTTTGCAAACTGCCCCTTTGAAAATCTTTCAGACTCAAAAATCTTTTACGTTTTTCTATGCCATTAAAAAAGGGAAAACTGTTAAGAATGTTGGCTTTTGGTGTGCGGCTGTCACTATACAATTGACAGAAGCAAGAAGAAGATGTATTTGTGAACTTAACGGTTGTGGTTTATATACAGAAATGTTATAAAAATTCGAAGCTTAAAATGAAGTTTGATGCCCAATGGTTTTCAGTGCTTGGTGGTGAGATCAGAGCAAGCAGACACCCTGATTTTCACCAGTATTTTGTATTCAGTTTGAAATGCAGGGGAGAAAACAGGACGTTAGCTGCACGGAGCCATTGCTCTTTATTATTTTTATAATATTAATATAATTTTTTCATTAGTTTATTATTGTTTCGGCACCAACAGGCAAAGAATGTTTGGATTTACAATAAAAGAATATCTCAAAAAATAATAGAGACTCAAAATCAGTTTTCTTATTAATTATAAACCTAGTCAAGGGTTTATTAACCTCATCTAAAAAATTCCAGTTTGCACCTTATTTTTAGAAATAATGCATATTTCCTGTTTTTCTCATCTGAAAAGCATAGGGCTTTTTATGACAAAAAGGGCAAAAACACAAAAAAATTCAAATGTATATAAAAGAAAACTACATATATGCTAAGGTCTAAAGTTGTTGCAAAGATTTGATGTGAAAAAAGTTTTAAAAATATTTATTTATCACATTTTTATGACACTTTTATGTGGGGTACCGTTTTGGTACCCAACAGCAAAGAACATATGTTGTTTTCAAAGGGGCCCTGAGGGTTAAGGCTGTGTGGCTCCCTTCATGTCAAAGCATCTTCCCTAATCCCCAAATTTACAGCTCAACTTGGTAACACAAATGAGTGTACAGCTTGTGCAGAGTCAAAGTAAATACTGTAGCTGTCACGCCGCTTTGATGAAAACCGGTAACTATATATATAGCAATAATGGGACCAATATATCTCGTCTACAATGCACATGACCTGCTATAGGAGCTGCCAATCAGCCACTCAGCAGGCATGCAGTCAGTCTCTCATCTTTTTGTCCGCAATTCTTCACGCAGACTTTAAAACAATCACAAATGAGGTCTTTGAGGAAAGTAAAACTTTCCCTTGACACGTTTCTCTTATTTTATGCAGCACAAAGCCACTCACCACTTTCTCTGGGGAAAGTGAGTTCATCCACTTTTCTATCAAGGTCTCCATGTAGTTTTCGGTGAAGTGTTTGCTCTCTTGCTGCTGTTTGAGGCGAATGAGTCGCGACGCATAACGCTTCTGCCACTCCATCAGTTCCTCCTGCGAATGAGCCGACGTACACTGGGCTCCATACCGACACAGGCCCTGCTCCAAGAACCTACAGGAAAATTACACAGCATATTGAAGCGATGCTAAAACATGCAGATGTTATATTAACTGTGGAGGAAATGGTTTTACATCTTTCCCTGTTCATAATCAAAAGTATTGGGTTCGGTGTTAAGATATTCAGAGGATCTAAAAAGGTATGACACGAGTAAAAGGATAAACAAAGATATAAGAAGAACATTAACAAATTTTATGCAAACGCTTCCACGCAAATTCAAAACCTCTCGTTTTGTAGAATAACTTTGCCAGTAGCCACTATTGTGTTTTAATACTCATGTATCTAATTAAGAGACAATGTATTACCTTTTACAGAGGGTGTACTCCTCACTGCTAGTGACTCCTCTGGGAGGAGGCCTAAACTGCCAGCCATCCTGGACCTCTGTCAATGCACAAAGCAAGTGGTCAACAGAAGCCTAAAATGATATTGGCTTTAACCAGTTGGTAACCTCTAAAAAATATGCTCAAATGCATGCATGAAAAGTAAATGAGAAGAAATACTGGTAGAAATACTGGTACAGATTTGCTCACCTTCATCCAGGTCATCTGTGTATTCAGGTGCCATCTCTCTATTTATAGCCTGGCATGAGATGGAGCAGGAGGGGGTGGATTAAAATATCATCATTGTTAGTATATAAACTAGAAACTTGGCTGTACAGAAGCTGTTGGTCAACTACATTTGCATAAAACAAGAAATAAAGTTACAGTAAAAATGTAGGCAGATTAGCAGAAAGTTCTACAATCTGAACCAAGCAAACTAATCTGATGATTTTCAGCTGGGAAAAATATAACATGTCAGGGTCCGACATTAACGGTTGCCCGATTGCCCGGGGCAAGTAAAAATCGCTGGGCAAGTACTTCGTTTGTTTTTTTTTGTTGTTTTTTTTTCCGTTTGTCTCCTCTGTCTGTCACAGGAGGGGCACTCCTGTCCCGTAAAAATTTATGTGCTGATGATATCGCCTACCACTGTGGTATAACAAACACAACAAAAGATACGTACAAACGGCAGCAAAGCTGATCAGCTGCAGACATTATGATTTACACAACAGGAGAGGAGAAGGCAGACGGCAGCGCTGCAGCGCAGACAGAGAGAGCGACTTGCAGCGACATTTGCACAAAACTGCGGTAAAAGATTATTTTTGTCTTTAATTAATGAGGGAAACGTGTGGCTGCTGAATCCTTCCACTAAGAAAAGTGTAAATGTTAAAACACCGGCATTCCCCACGGGTGCGAT
>JAVQJG010050973.1:0-11381 GCA_036024015.1 Craterocephalus amniculus | reverse complement strand
TGGTACAATTCCGTTAGTCTGAATGTCATGATACGGATAGATTCGCATCAAGAACTTTTACCAGCTGAAGCATCGCTCAGCTTCGGAGTTATCAGCTGTTAAGAAATCTGGCACTGGATCTGAATCCACAATGTTCTTTTTTCACTCCGCTTTGGCCAGTAGAGTCTTGACCTGCCATTGTTTATCAAATATGGGATGTGTTAATTAGTGCTGAACACATGATCGAGTCAGAATATATCGGAGAAAAACCTCTTGGACTGAGAGTATATGCCTGGGTTTCTGATGTAACCAGAGAGTAACCCAAAACGAGGATACCCAGGCCAAGACTTCTTGTTCTGTTCACCATTAACAGCACCAGAGTTCCGTATGGTAATGACTTTAGAGTATAAACTGTTCTTAAATCTTTTGGTCGATGTTTTGATAAACTCGTAGCACTTCATGGAAAGCAGCAGTTCAAACAGTTTATGGGCAGAGTGGAATAAGTCTTGGAGGGAATTGTGCATCTCATGCAGCCAGCAGGAGGTGAGCAAGCCGTCCAGAGTGGGTAGCTGCTGGTTTGTGATGTTCTGTGCAATCTTCATCGTTCTCTTTTATCTGCTGCAGAGCTGCTCCCCTACCACACCAGGAGGCCACGTATGAGGACTGTTTCTGCAGAACAACACCAAGAGTCGTTCTGACAGGTTCACCTGAGCATTCTTAGGAAGTACAGCCACTTTTATGCCTCTTGGCAGAGCCTCTGAGACGTTGGACACCTTCCCCACCCCACACTCTTACCATTGATATGCAAGGATATCCTGTTTCTTTCTGAAATTATGAGTTACAGAGCGTTCTTATATGAATATTTTATACCTCGCTATTGTTACAGATGGATCACAAATAGAAATGAGAGATTTTACTGACCGTGGCAAAATTTCTATTCTCCTCTGAGTTTGATGTTTTTGTTTCTCCTCTACCTTACCTCCAAATATCTGCCTCTTCATCTCATCCCCACCCTCCAACCATAAACTTATCTGTCTGTAGAACAGATGATGACAGTAATAGGCAGGGGCATGTTATCAGTCTGTCTGTTTGTAGGACTATGGAAGAACTACTGCGTCAAATTTCGTTTTATACAGAAGATCAGTGCAGACTACAGATCCCAATACACTTTGTTTTAGATCTGCATCACTTTTTTTTTCCTTTTTAAAAATCGTGAGATTTGATTTTGCACTTGATGGAGGAATTTCATCTCCACATGCATTTCTAGTTACAATTTTCTCTGATTTCATTTAAAAAGCAGAACCAGTCATTTCAAGGAGATAAAAAGGAAAAGTCATTGTTGTTTTTTATCTTGGGACCCTGAAGGTTACACAACATTTTGTCCAACTCTATCAAGTACAGATATGTCAAAGGGCAAAAAAAAAAAAACTGACATTGAAATAATTACAGGAATCAGTGCCATGCATCCTTTTAGGACTTTTGTGCAAAATTTCACAGGATTAGTAGCTGAAATATTTAAGTCTAGATCAAAGTGGTGCACCGACCAACTGACACTCCTAGCTCGTCTGTGAACGTGGATAAAAATGATACAGAGCGTCGTTTCTAAATTTGAATCTATATTTGGAAAAATGTTTACTCTGGAGGACCCACATGTGCACACATCCAGTCCAATCTGGAGCTTCCACTATTGTTCTTCTGACAGCACTAAAGATTGATTAAAGACTTAAGTGCACCCTGACTACACCCTTCCATCCTCACCATTCTCTGATGCTGACAGACATCACCTTTACCCTGAGACTCTCTAAATGCACAAGACATGGTTAACCAACAAGCTACAAGAAAAAAGCTGCTTGCATGCCGCCATCATCACCATACAGCGGCAGACAAACATGCGCAGGCCAAATCTTTATATCTTTGGATCTCCTGACTGTCTCAACACACAGCACATCCACACTGCCGGATGATGCTTGAGGGTGCTAATTCACCTCAGCCAAAATAAAACTCTCCGGGGCATATAATATCATAACAGGCAGCTTTCTCTTCTCTGCGTGTGCACGCAGCCCAGTCCAGCTGTCACTCCACAAGACTAATGAGCAGATTAACACTTGGCTGACCCAGATGCCTTTAGGGAAACTGTCTGTGATTGTGTTTACCTAAAAACTTCATCCAGCTGGGACAGCCACCTTCTCCGCAGAGGACAGTTTGTGGAAATTTGTGGAGCGTTCCTGTTGGCACCACAAGTCTTTGAGGTGCATAAAGGTAAGCGTTTAACCCCCATGCTCAATGATGGTCTATAACCACCGGTATCACGATGGTTATTGAAACAGAGAACATGTCTGGAAGTCATTTTGCTCTTTTTTGCACTTCAATCTTTTCTCTGATTGAAGGTTTTGAGGGATTTGGTTCACTTGCACAGTGGGAAAGGGCAAAGTCTCAAGTGGTGTAATTGATCAGGTTGGAGAGGCATGACAAGGCTCCTTTTTACTGCGCAGGGCCTACATATGTCCAGAGGCTGGCCGAGCTTCACCACCAGCTGTCCTCCACTGTGCGCTGCTGTGTTCTGCTACATTCTTCATGTCCAAAGGGGAAGTGGTCCAGTCCACTCAGTGCGCACAGCCACTCCTTTCATCCCACTGTGTTATTGGAGAAAGTGCTGTGCACTGCGTCAGTGCCTGCTGTGTAGGAGTCAGAGGTCAGAGCTGACCTGCTAAGAGGTCGCGGGGCCCCCCATCCAATCCGTAATCATGCACACAGCACACCTCGCTGACCCCGCTCCTCTGTCTGAGCTGATCGCCCAGCCTCAGGCCGCCTAAGCTGCCTGAGATCAAACACGGAGGGGCAGTACCTCTGGCCCTGTGTTATCAGCTTGGATGTCTCATCACATCAGCACGCAGGGCTAAACAGTAAACACAGCCTGCCTGCTTTGGCTCAGTCTGTGTTTGTGTGTGAAACTGTGTGTGAGCTCGTGTGCATGTATGTACAGAAGTCCTTCAGAACGTGAACATGGACTTCAAGTCCGAGTTGAACTGTAATTTCATATTTTCTCGCTCTTCCAGAGCACCACTTTGGAATTTTCTCCTTCTATTTGATCAGGTTACCAACCAAAACATGCTGACAGAAACATTTTTTCAGCAAATGTTGACAACAAAATTATAGCACTTGTCCTCTTGGGGCAGTGGAACAAATTATAACCAGGGAAAAACCCAAATTAAATCTGCACCTTAATCTAAAGCATCCACTAGATGCTTGCCTAGAACATTATTGTCCATGATGTGGCTTGTTTTAACCATTTTATACCAAACTGCCTAGACTGGGAGTACACAATGAATTCATTTAAATACAATTATGTCTGTGACTGAACCTTTCCTTATGTTGAAAAATCCTTTAACCCCTTGACAAGCCTCCTGTGATGTACAGGCGCTTTTATTTAAAAAAAATACTAGATTCCTTTTGACATGCATGTCTTTTACTTCCTGAAATTCATCATCAGAAGACAAACAATTCCTTGTCGTTCTGGCATTCAATCTCCAGTAAGACACATGTTCATCCTTTTGCTCTGTGGTAACTTTACAGTTTGTTGTTTCTTACATGCTTATTTGGCACCATACTTCTGCTCCAAACCCTGTGTTTAATATCACAATATTATGAACTATTTATATTTCCCGCAGGCAAAGTCTGCAGACATGCAAACTTTGGAAAAAGGGCACAAGGGGCCTCAAAATGTTTCCAAGAACCCCCTTCATTGGACAGTCCTGTGTGCGCTGTCATGGCCTTGGTGAGTGTGGATACTGGGATTAGACCAAATGACATCATCCCACTTTATGGTGAAAAAAATGGCTTTTATATCCATAACACAAAGAACTTTTGAACTTATAATCATGTTTCTGGAGAATTTATGACTACAAATCCAGCAGTGCTTGTTCTATTTTAGCACTGTTTTCTGTCTTCAGGGAATATCTTGCTTTTCAGTTACAAAATGGGCCCTTACTTTCCCTGACTTCTGCTAAGTTTTCATGACTACGGTCTGGTGCAGAGCAGGTGGCAGTGGAGTTTTTTTTAGTTATTCTTTTTGTGGTACTGAGGCTGTAAAATGGCACTGAATGGAATGCAAACCAAAGAAGCTTTTATTCAAAACCCTGGAAGTGGGTGCTAATGCTCAGTGGATCACAACCCGCGTCTTTGAAACAGTCTTACCTTTTCAGATTTAAAAACGTTTCAATTGAGGTGAATAAAGAAAGTGTAGGGTTTTTTTTGTCCTAACTTTGCAACTACGTTTGACACCCTAAGAGAACAAATTGTGAAAGCAGATGATTTTGTCATTCAGCACATAGCTGTTGTAGTGTGATGGAAGACTGAAGTCAGCCTGTGCAAAGAGCCTGAGAAGGCTTTATTTAACCAGGCTGGTGGCTGATTTCCTGTGTGCACCATCAGGATATTAACTGTTAAAACCACTGGAGTGTGATACTTACTCATGCTGATTGATTTCTTCTAGTCTCACAGAGGAAACGTCCATAATTCCCAGGAGTTGTTACTAGAGAGGAAGGCATTTCCAGACAGGCACATGCTGCCAATTTGAAAGGTTTAGTTGAGCACCTTGGCTCTGCTCCCTCGTTGTATTTAAGAAGCTTTAAATGAGAGAGCTTTTTGCTTTTTCATTTCTAAGCAGGCAGTAGCTATTTGACATTTTCAGACTAGAGGAACTACTCATTTCTAAGGACTCTCCCTTAACGTCTCTCAACATGAAGAAATTGTCCTATGTGAATCATTTCTTCTTGGCATGCCTCAGGCAAGGGAAAAAGAAGAGAAGTCGTAATCTTTAGCAGGATAATATAAATTACTTAACCTTTCACCACATTGTATTGCCTCTGATTTAAGCAGTGATAACTAGTTTAGGGATTCTTTAAAAGGTACATTTTGAATATCTCCCACATAATGTCTTGTTTCACAAAGACACAAGTTTAAAAGTCCTGTTAGGGACTTAATGTGTCTGTTTGGAAAAGATTTTGTTGAGGTTTATGTTTGGATGTATGCATGACTTCATGCCATGGTAATGTGGTATTGTTCTTGTAGGTCTTGCAGGGTAGATCAAAGGCTGGCCTCATCTTTCAGTAACTGGGCTTCATTTCTGAGCTGATTACTTTGGAAATTTCAAATCCCCCCTCACAGTTACTTTGAGCTCCAATATGTGGTTGCAGGTAATATTTCTGACGTGAAATCGAAGCATCATGGGGGGAAATGGTGTTGGGATGAACAGTCCCAACACCATAACTTTATAGACAAAATAAATCTACAGTTTATTTTGTCTTATTGGTAACTTTATTGAATCCTAAATATATGGCCATGAAAGCATTTGAACTCTTGGCCTCAGTCTAACCCTCATTGTGGCCCATTGTGAGCCAAATGTGAAACATTAAATCCCACAGGGTGTATAATAAAGTGGCTGTGCCCAGCTCTTTCTTGCCCTGCCATGTGGTTCATAAAGTCTAGTCATGAGAAGGCCTGTGAGAGGGTGTGTTTGTGCCAATTCACCACTGTCAGTTTGACCAAATAATGAATGGCTAAATGTTCTGTAACATTAATATTTCCAGACTTCTTTTTTGAATGTGTAAATATATATTTTTTTTAACTTCTGTGGAATTTAGTTTTTCACTTGATTAGTCCTGGTTGTGATTTGAAGCGATGTTAACCATGCCTTTCTTGTCCATTTCTACTTTCATGCTTTTCTGGCTCTACTGAAAAATAAAATGAATGTGACTACAATAGAAATTGCAGTTTCAATAAAACTCTAAGGCACAATAACATTGAATACAAAGACAAAGACACAGATAAATATCCAAGAGAAAATCCAGGTGGTGATTCTGCAAATGCCAGTCCTCTGAAAATGACAGTCAGAATGTTCACACCTTTCCCCAGGCAGGAGTCCTTCCCACTTCAAATAAAACATGTGAATCTTCCTCCCTTTGTAGAATGCCACAGGTCCAGGTTCAGACTTAAAATACATTCCCAACCCCTACATGAGCCTTTGAGGCTCATTTTTATATCATCCTTCGCTTTAATCCGACACAAAGACTGTTTTCATGTTATGAGAATTCCCCAGGTCAACAATAAATGTGAAGTAAATGACAGTTATGGCAACGACAGTGCAGACACATGCTTTCCATAGGTATGCGTTGTAGTGGAAGCACATCCCAACTACTCTGAAACATCTTTCTCCTGATATTAGGAGCAGACAGCCTTTTGTCAACATTTATATAGTGGCAAGTATAATGGAAAATGAAAATCTATGTGCCAATCTGCCGGTTAAGGCTGAAGCTGCTCGTCCGCAAAAGAAAAACAAACAAACAAATAAACTTGCCTTGTAAATTGTATTATAAACTTTTTTCACTTTTTTTCAGGATGAATTACTTTTCTTCCTTAAGTCAGAGCCATTTCAACTGTTTCCTTTGCAGTCATTTAAAAAAGTTGAGTTATGGTGCATATACCATTATATGTAACTGACAAAGATGAACGTTGAGGCTATTTTCTTGCGGAACTTTTCACCAGGGAGCAACACACATGTTACTTTCAGTAAACACAATACCTTCAACTTCCAGTCAAAGACATTTTGCCATGATTTAAGGGCATATCTTCAGATGATGGACAAGGTCAGTTAGTGCTGCTGATAGCCCCAACAAGTCTTTCAATCAAAAACAATCAAATAGTGGAATTATGACTCAAATGGCCATTTAGTGCATCAGAGCAAATGTCATTCCCAAGTGTTTCATTAACAAGCTACAACCAATTTATTGGCAGGAGCCGGCCCGGACGCCTTCTTTCTAAAAGAAAGTTTTGTATGTGAGAGAGATTTAAAAAGACACGATTCTTTTGCATATGCTCCAAAATGATCAAAACCAGCATCTAATCCAATCAAGTGATGCCTTCGTTAGAGGCTTGTGGACTTTTTTGGTGACAGTTTAAGGGTTAAGTAGGAAGGTTGGAGGGTTGCATGATATCATATAAAGCTTTGAACCATGGATGTGACTTTGAACCCACATGACAACTATTTGCTTACTTCTGGGGTATGTCCACCTAAAAAAAAACACAAACAGGAAAATTCTAATTGTTACTGAATGTAACAATTCTACCAGCTCTATAAGGGTATATGGATACTGTTTAAAGTGATACCCATGTATCTTTTTTCTTTCACTTCAAGAGCAGGTCTACAAGGATAAACCAGTTATTGAGCATCTTAATGGTGCGTTCGATTTTTTCCTTGGAAGTCTGATTTTCCGAGTTCCCAGTTGGAAATACAAGGTGAACACCCCCTGAAGTTGGAAATCTGACTCGAAAAGTCGGGGTAGTCCCATCAGCCCCGGATTCGTAAAGATGGTTGCCCAACAAATCAATGGTGAATGCAACCAGGACCAAGTAAACCAAGATTTACTGTATGTTTAAATGTTCTTGTCTAACTGTACATAAATTAGAGGTAAAAGTAGAGCTTTGTAACTTCTATGCAGAGATAAAGTTTACAAAATGCATGCAAGTTTGAAACACTACATAAAAGCGTTGGATTTAGTCTCTTTGCTAACACTACAAGCTGTTTGCTAACATGTTTAGCCTATGAAATCATGACCAACAAAGGGGCTACATGGAGGTTTTGCAATTTTTATGACTTGGTCAACCTGAACGCTCTCAACTTGGATGTGACGTCATTCCCAGTTCCGACCTTCAAGTCAAATCGAACGCAGCATAATCCTTCTCGCTTGCTGTTGTGAAGTAGCAGTATAACTGAAATGTGCAACATCAACACCTTAAAGGCAATAGAAAGATGTGGGTGCATGAAATCATTTCAAAGACAGGAGACGGTGAACATCATGTCCCATTGAAAATGATAAGGGAAACCCTGCTTTGAAAATAGTCAAACTGTATGAATGGAGACATTCATGATTAAAGTTTCTGAACAACAGTATATCTGTGCTTGGAAATTCAGTGGAACCAATCTGACTGTTACAGAAGTGAATATGTGTGTAAAATAACCCTGAGTGCTGCTTGGTTTCAGTGAATTAGCAGATAGGTGCTTATAGGGAATCGGGGTAAATCACAGTGGGTGAAAATGAAATTAAGTTTGCTCTAACAACACAACATCGCACAACTGTTTCTACTCAATGATGCAATAAATAATTAAATAAGGAGAACAAACAAAAGGAAACTATGTGAATGTGGTTGTTTTATGATGTGAGAAAAATGGGTGGGAAATCCTTTGTTCTTGCAAAATCTAATGATTTCTCAGACAAAAACATTTTTCTGTAGTTGCTGTCATCAGGACTAGTAGTGAAATTCTCCTGGAAAGTCCAATTAAAACTCACCTTTTGATGTATAATTAAAATCTCTTAATTTATAATAAAACTTTGCAGTTGAGCGTTGTAGTTTTATGAAGCCTGTGTTTAATCTTCCAACAACAATCATGAGATTTCTTTTCATAAAAGGGAAGCATAGGAAACAGAAATGTAAACATAAAACTTTTATATATCTTATTTGAACGGGTGCTTAAGACTAATTACGGCTCTGTACGAAAAGTCACTAAAAATCCCCAAATGTTCATTAGTCATTCATGTAAAAGCTGACCGTTTAGAAACATGAAACAAGCATGATGAACAAGAGCAGTTATGAAAAATCAGGAAAGGTGCCACTCAGATACAAAGACCCACTACAGTATCTACTTTTCCCATTTTGAGCAGATGACACTGCTTTGGCAAACATTACACATGCATATCATCTTCACTAATCAGGCTATTTGTGAGCCTTATTGCTGTATTGCTTAAGATAGTGCGAGGAGGGGCTCCTTTGTGCCACAGCTAATGATGTCCCACCATAAAAGGGCTGGGCATGACGGGTGAGGACACTGGTATAGACTCTGAAGAGTTGCTGTATAGGTCTTAGTGTGACTGGCAGCTGCAGTAATCCCCCCTTTGTGTCTTCAACAGGGCCCCACTGAGCTCCCCTGACAGGGACCGATGTTCCCAACTCCGCCAGACAGCCCAGATGGGCTGAGTGACACAGAGGGAGAAGGAGGGAGGGCTAGAGAGAGCATCAGAAAGGGAATAAGAAAGTAAAATAAAGAGAAAGGGGAAGCAGAGGAAGGAAAAGAGAATAGGGTTAAATGAAAATCCAGTACAGAAAATCTAAAGGAGGGAGTCTGGAGAAATGCGGGTCTTCCCCATAAAGCCTTTTGATGGCTCTGTTGCAGCTAAAACAGTCCAAGCTCTGTTGCTTTGCATCACGGCTGGTTTGTTTGCCCAGATTTTTGTTTTTTGTTCCACTGCGGTCACCCTGAAGCGTGCCAGAATAATCCTTCTGATTGGTGGAGGCTTTCTGCGTGCAGCACAATTGAAATCCACGGTCACACATGATTATAGCAATACTCACTCTCTCTTTTCCTCTTTCTGTCAAATGTAAGCATTTATTTACATTTAGTTACATGTCACAGTGTCTGACATGCTCCCCTGGCTATTTCGTGGTTTGTGTTTGTCTCATCTCATTATTCGCAGTGATGTGTTGTGCCGGGTTTCTTCCTTGAGTTTACATTTGTAATATAAGTCAAGGTATACTTAAAGGCCATGAAACCCGGTCTGCTATAGGAGTTCTACAGCATCACAAAACATCGCTGACAGAACTGCTTATTGTTATGCCAACTTTCCATGTAAATTTCGTAGTGTTCTTATTTCCGAGAACAGATCACAATCTTGTAAAAAAACAAACTGGATCCTCTGGTTTTAATATTTGTGGTAAATAAGTCATATTGACAGTGAGTCCAAACACACACAGGTCAAAGCTTTTTTTTTTTTAAAAAACAACAAAAAGAAAAAAAGCTGCAAGGAAGACCAAACAGTTATAGTTGTGTCAGTTGTATTGCATACTTTAAATAGCTGGCCATATCTGTGAAAATTATCCACGGTATTATTTCAATGAGCACATAGCCATAGTCCTTCACAAACCCTAATTCTAAAAAAAGGTTAGGATACTGTGTAAAATGCATATGCAAAATGTAAAATCTACCACATATTATATTGACAGTAGAACACAGAAAATGTAGGAAAATATTTTTGATAATCCTTGATTTAATAGCAACATGTCTAAAAAAAGTTGAAAAAGACCCAAAAAGGCTGGAAAAGTAAATACTACTAGTACTACTACTACTACTACTACTACCACTGTCATTTAGCAGATGCTTTTATCCAAAGCGACTTACATTTGAGAGAACAACACAAGCAAGAAATCAAAGAGTAGGATGCATCACGGACAGGTGGACTGCTGATGTCCAGCTGGACTTCGATGTAGTTATGTCAAGAGCTGATTAAGCTTTTTGTTTTTTCCCCACTACATACAACAAGTCCCTTGTAGAAGTAAACACCCAATTCACCATCATAGAAACACCGTATGGTAAGTGCATATGGGCGGTTAGAGCTGGGTCAGGTTGCACCTATATTACTCCTCATTAAGTATTATTAAAAAGAAAACAGGTGGAGGAACATCCCTCCATTTATCTATTTTCTATACCCACTTCTTCCAGTGCATGCAGGCGGAGGTGGGGGGTACAGCTGCTGGGAGGATATCTTGGCGAAAGGCAGAGCACACCCAGGACAGGTCGCCAATCACTGGAGAAAAAGCTGCAGCTTATAAGGGTAATTGGTATCAGTAGAAAAAAATTCTCCAACTGAAATGGTCTGAACTGTCATTTGTTCATATCCTTAAATAAGTTTCAATGGGTTCCTGTAAAGCATCGCTCCAGCAAGTATGTATTCCCCATCACAGCAGATGTCATTGTCAAGCTGCAAAGTCCTCAGAAGGAAAAATAGAGTGGATAGAGTGACTACATGCAGCGCGTCACACTTCTCTTGCTTCTTGGTTTGGTCTTCACAAAAACGTTAGGCCTACTTTGGTAGAATAAGAAAATAATCACATACTGGATTGAAATACATTAGTTTTACAATGGGACCATCATATTTATTTTCATTTCATGATGATATAGGCTTAGGGATACTTCTAGAACTCACTGTCTATAAACACAGTTTGTCATCATTAAATGCACGTTTGTCATCATTAAATGCCAGTTTGTCATCATTAAATGCCGGTTAAAGCTCTGTCAAGCAGAGAAAAAGGCATAGGTAAACATTCTCCGGAAACGCTGTTCTCTTTTTTGCGTTAAAACTCTATAAAAGAGGTGAAATGAAAAAGGCTCTGTGGTCAAATAAATTAATTTGATTGATCCTATGGACTAAAGAGGAGAAAGACCATGCAACTTCTTATATGCACTCAGTTTGAAAGCCTGCATCTGTGATGGTATGCAGGTGCATTAGTGTCCATGAAAGTGGTAAGTTGCACACCTGAAAGGACCATCATTGCTGATGTGATTGTATATTGCA
>JAVQJG010050965.1:0-13813 GCA_036024015.1 Craterocephalus amniculus | reverse complement strand
TGGTCAATATATAGACATCCTTGCCACACCCACACGCTCACACACACACACACACACACACACACACACACACACACACACACACACACACACACACACACACACACACACACATACACCCACGCACATTCAGGAACAGAGTGACATGCAAACAATAAAAAAACATTCAGAGGTTGTCATATAGAAATGCCAGAGCAAAAACATACTCAAAAAATAAAAATAAAAATGATTAAAAGTACAAGCTCACACAAACAGAAACGATGCACATTGTTGATGATTGTGAAGGAACACTTTCAAGCTGATATGCACATATCGATCACTCCATAACACACATGCACACATACAGTAGCACACAAAGGGCACAAAGAGAAGACAAAATGGTTTTAATAAAGACGCCCTCTTGGAGAGGTTGCTCATGAATGTGAGGGAGATGTATTTATAGGAATCCTCCTGTGAGATCTTCTGTGCTCGGCTTCGTATTTGTACATGAGAGAGAGAGTACGCGAGAATGGGGTTGTGCTTGTTTCTTCATCCGATCTTGATGCACGCCCTACTCCTTAAGCCTATGATAATAAATAAAACAATAAAGTTGAAGTTACTCTAAGTACCTAAACAGTTGCAGGTGAGAAAAGGTCCATTGGTTTGTTTTTATAGTCCAAAGATCTCACAATAGCCTATATACTCTAAACACACAGCAGCACCTTTATGTATCCAAAAATGCAAAGTATTTGGGCTTCCTTGTGGGACAAGGTCCGTGAGCACATACATGCACTCAGTTGGACTTCCACTCAAAACACAGCCACATGCACACACTGACACACAACCCCTCTCCACACAGTCAGGCAGGCAGGCTCCTCCTGATTTTAATGCTGCACATTCATTTGCATGCGCCATAATTAGCGTCAGGCACACAGAGGCTGGTCCTGGGGGAGCTCTGTGATAACCGCTTCCTCTTCTATTAGAGCTCTCATTCCAAGAGTGTCAGACATTGCACATCTTCATTGTGGGGCCTGCAGCACATCGACTCAGTGGAAATACTGCTGCTACTCCTGCCGGAACACATGAGAAAAGAGGCAAGACGGCAGAGAGAGAGGCTAGAGGAAAGGTGGAAAATGCTCAACTCAGTTGAGGATGAGTGAGACCGGGACTAACGGAGGGGGAGAAATAAAAGGAACAAGGTGAAAAGTTTGGAACACAAAGAGTAAAACGGAAGGAGAGACAAAGAGAGATAGTGGATGGTGAAAGCAGTTACAGATTGTGCAGCAGACAGACAGACAGGCTGGACAGAGGCAATGAATGCAGTTATTAAATTGTTTCAGCTGCAAAGAGGTCTATTCTTATGCCATTATAAAGGGAACAATTTATCCCCACTGATCGGCCCTGTCTCCTTTCTCCTCGCTTACTTTGATCTGCCAGCATATTGCCTTGATGTGTCCTATTCAATAGCGAATCTGGGGCAATTTTAATGCTTTTGTACCTCGCCACCGCTCCACTTCTCCCTCCCTGTTTAAAAATAGCTGTTAATTATAAGTGCAGTTTAAATGTCTCTAGTGACCCAGAAATGCAGGTTGGAGTGAGAAGAAGGGATTGAGCATCTCCAAGTTGAAAAAGAGCGAGACACTATTTCTTTCTCTCTTTATCATGCTTACTTCAATCTCTCTTTTCTCCTCACACCCCCTACCTCGTCTTTGTCTTCTCCATTCATCCCCTCCAATTCTACTTCTCCATTCCTTTAGTGTTCCTCCACAGTTCTTTATCTCCATCTCTTGCTCTCTCTTAGTCCTCTGTGGTGTTTCTGCAGTTTGGTGGGAGTGAGCAGGGCTGGAGGATAGGGGACTCAGTTCTTTCTCTTCAACACATGAGAGAGCTGCAGTGAGACATTGGAGACCACGGCTGTTAACCGCTTCAGTCTGCAGATTGTATGTGCGTCACGTGGAGTCTTTGTATCTCTCTCCCCAACTTCCTCCTCTTATGCAGCCGCAGGAGTGGGATGTTGAAAGGAAAGGTGCGCTAGGTAGCACAGTATGAGGTAGAGACACAGAGCATATCTGTGGGGAAGAGAAGGGGCTGTGCAGGGACCTTAGGTGTGCACCTGGGGGATGCAGTGTTATAAATAAAGCATTAGCCTCTTGAAGGGAACAGAGATGTGAGAGGCTGTCTTGGTAGCTCTCTTTTCCCCACTAACAGCAACTAACAGTTAACCTGCAGGCATGTACATGTACTCCTTTCATCACTTAGGGGGTACAGCAGAAAAAAAATCACTAAGTGGTAAATTGTAGGTTTCTTGTGTCTCAGAATCTTGGTATCCCCGAGAACTAAAGACAGGTCAGCGAAGCTTACAGTAGATCTGAAGTAACATATTATACACCAGGTGAAAGTTATTCTGTATTAATGTGTAGAACAGTGTTGGAAGTGTGGCAAACATGAAGTAGAATGGTCTGGCTACCTGGTATCACTGCAGAAACCATACCGATATTTCTATAATCTCTATCTGACCACTATTTTTCAGTTTTTTGTGATGACTGTCATTTTTTTTAACACACTGTTATATGGCAAGCTCTAATGATCAGAAGGATCAGATAATATATATGCAGCTCATATCATTTTTGATTGTGCATTGAGATTGATGATTGTGTCATTGTTCACAGAAGTCCTGCTGCAAACAAAACATGAACCTGATTAGCAACACTTCAGGGAAGAACAATGGAACAGTAGGGATATCAAAAAAGTTGCTCTAAGCAAATTACATATTTGGTTTCCCTGACTAATAATCTTATCTTATGTGCTTTTCTTACCATTCTCAAGACATGCATTCTTAAACCTTTCACCAGCTTTTTTAAATGCTGTACTTATCACTATTCCTTAGCTACAAATAACGATAAGGTGGTTTTCTATTTCTTTTGTATCAGCTGCTAACATGGAAACTTCTAGAACAGCTCCCCTAAACCAAAGCAAAGTAACCGAATTTTTACCAAAAGATTAGTGGATTTAACTTTTGAGCGTATCTGAAAATGAAAATGACCAATGTCTGTCTTCTTTCTTACTCAGGGAAATGATACACAGTATGTTTCCAAGTATGTCTGGACTTCTTAATGAAAATATCTAAGACGGTCATGAAGTAAACATGCTGGGCAGGTCATCTCGCTCAAAACAGGCAAGCAATGATAGATAAATGAGGTTTGTCCACAGGTGAAAGAATGGCATCCGCACTCTCTTCTGAAAGAGAGTGAAAAGCATTTGAAAACTTCAGCATAGTTTGAGGAAACAACATACAAGTGTTAGCCTGTGTGTGTGAAGAAAGTGTGGTGGACTCAGTGTGATTTTTGGCTGTCTCAAATGTAAGACCAACATGAAAGAATCATGGGGATATCTTTGATCGTGGCTAAAAATGGCAGTCCTACTTTAAGTAGTGAGAGAGGTTCAAAGGCCTCCATTTGTAACATTTTTGCCCCCAAAGATGGTCAGGAATATGTTTTTAACTGTACCAGACCTTTAGGAAGGTCATTCTGCAGAATGACTGCTGCTCTGACCTACTTCTACAAACCCAGCTTGTAGTGTGGAATGATGTGTGGATCAGTGTGAGCTTGACACCTGAACAGTATAGGTGGAAACCAAATGATATATAACTTTTGGAGGCAAGAAGTTGAGACTGCAACTTGCACCAAGAAGGATACAGTATGTGAAGAAATCATGGAGGAGCTACAGCTCTCAGGTGAGTAGCTAACTAACCAGAGTATGATCACACAGTAACCAGTAGGGTGTAAATCATTAGTTAGATCACAATTTTATATTGATTTATGGATAGTGTCTTGATGTTTCAAATTCCAATAGATTCACTTCAAGATTTAATGACTGGCATGAAATCATATCAAAGCTAATTTTACCCGGTCAATTCCATTCTTATCAAAATAAAAAGAGTAACTTGAATATCATTTAACATTTTTATTCCTGAGCTCAGGTGTTTTAATTAATCAATTTGAAAGATGAATTATCTAAAAAAGACAGACATAAATTAAGAAAACATAATGTGCCAGGGGAACTCAAAATGCAGCCATTTTCAAAATAAAAGTGCGTTAAATTAATGGTTATGTCGATTTTTAATCAATGTTTGCATTTTGGATTGATATTGATCAATATAGACCATATGACCAGTATAACGATACATGTATATCGATGTAGTTCTATGTATTGTTAAACCATTAGTAAGCAGTCCATAAATTTTTAGGTCTGTCAGCTCACAACCTACTCCGTGATAATCTGACACATAAAATTTGTAGCGCTCTTCATGACACAGATTCATCAGATACCTAAATGACTAAACAGGAAGTTGTTCATCAGATGGCTGGATAGTGTGGCTCCACAGTGAACTAACTACTAATTCTGCGACCCCCTTTAGGTCTTCTTTACATTAAACACATGCTTTCCTTTATTTGTTAGTAAATGAGGTGAGAAAAGATGGGAATTAATGACCTCCATAAGAATAGGGACACAGAGAGCTCAAGAAGAAGAGGTGACTTCTTCTCAAGCGACACAGTCACGGCAACACGTGACAAGAGTGTAGTACTGCTGGTGACAAGAGGAGATGCGGAGCCTGCATCTTTTGGCTGCTGCTACACATTAGCGTGGTTGCTTGCCACGGGCATCAGGGGTGGCGGGCACGTGTTTGTGTATGCTTACACAGCGAGGTACGAAGATATCCCAGTCAAGGCCCTGCATGGTGACAGAGGCTGATACCAATCTAATGACATAAGAAATGTATGCAAATGAACCTGGCCACAGTTCACACTAATCAGCTTAATGCCCAGACATCAGCTATCTGCTGCATCATACACACAGACGCACAGGGTCTGAGAAGTTAAAATAATCTGAGTGAGTCTGCCAGTCTAATACTGGCTCTAATATAGGCTCTCTAAAACAACAAATAAAACTGTTCCTAACACCTGTAGACTCACGACAACACTCAGAAATACAGCACACTTTCTGTTTGTGCTGTTGTCACTGTGTACACTTTTAATGTCAGTGGGAATCTTCAAACCTAGTGCTCATCCAAAGAATTTACGCACTATATAAACCAAAGGGGTAAAAGGATGTCTCTGTGTGGGTCATTCAGTTCTGAGGGTCATTTCTTTCACAAGCCAAACACTGAGTGGTAGACAAGAAGCCCCTGCAAAGGAATGCATGACTCCAAAATAGGTGAAGGTAATGGTAATATTTGACTAGAGTCTTGAAAGCAGTCAAATGTGACCTGTAAATGGGGCAAGTTTTTTTCTTTTTTAAAAATATCCTCATTGAGTAATCCCAGAGCTGTCAGTTCATGCCATTAACTAACTCAAATACAGAGTTTGTTCATTTTTGATCACATCATTCATAAGGATTTCCAGGAAAATGTTTTGTGACATCATTTTTTGTCACACCCAGATACACTGCTTTTAGACAATAAAAAACAATTGAGTATCAGGGTATAATTTTAAATGGGGTATTGTCACCAGAATGTGGAGAGATGTCATGCTCCAGCTGTACTTCTCAACACATTTCTCCACAGCTATTATTATCTTTGGGAATTCAGAGCATCCCATGTGGTCTCAGGGTAAAATGTTTACCTACAGTGAGAATAGAAAGGCTTTGTAGCTAGTCTTCATAGACGTCCGTCCACTGACCTATACACCAGAATGGGCATCAAAAAGTGTTGCTATTCTGATTATATAGGGATCTATATCTTTTCAACACATCTCTTAGATTTTTGATTTACAAATTCACTATTTAAGAATATATTTTATGTGACATGAATAATAACTCTACTTCTAAAATACTACTGTCAACAACTATCTCCAGTACAATGCATCAAATGGAAACATTTATGTTTAAAATTGTACATAGTCCCTAATAACAGGAAAAAAATAATAATCCTGTAGCCTTTCAACTAATGTGGACTGTAAGGAGGATTATGTATTTAGAATAAATAGTCAAATGAATAGTATGGAAATAGATTATTAACCATATATCCTCATGTTATTAACATTCTTCCACTTTTAACATCTTGCTTTTTTTATTTTTTGCACCCGTCTTTCTCATTTTGACTCTCTGCCACTTGGATCTTTCATGACTTTTACGTGTAAGCAACCATTCAGTCTTTTCTTATTCAAAGCTGGACAAGGACATCTTTATGGAAATCCCTGCAAGGTGTGTTGATTTGCAAAAGGCATCAAAACTATTCAGCCTATCTTTGCCTTCTCAAGTTGTATACAGGGAGATGGGGAGAAAGAGAGAGAGAGAGAGAGAGAGAGAGAGAGAGAGAGAGACGCTGCCTTCCACAAAGACAGACAGTGACGTGGAGGAAGTGAAATAAAGAGCACCTTGCTATAACTATATTGGTTGGCTCCAGTATGTTGGCGCCCATCTTATCTGGCTTGAGTCCCACACAGCATTCATCTAATGAAAACCTGGCTCGATGGCCGGCTGGCTGTCTCATCAAGGCTCATTGCCAAAAGTTTTTCTCCCTCTGCATCAAAGTCACTCTGCTTTAATGTAGCTTTTATCAATGGCCAAGTAAAAGCAAATAACTTCACTGAAAATCACTGAAGAAATCAAAAGCAGAGATGAAGGGAGAGGTCTAGTTATTCTTTAGGGGCACTCAGATAGACTTATTGTGGTAACAATCAAATCAGAGGAAGAACGTTCTTTTATGCATCGGTGTTTGTACAAATCCAACATGCTCAACTTGACACAAATCCACATACTTCACACAAAGACGCACAAAGAAAACTATACATACAGAAATACACAAAGGGGCACATACATAACATTAAAATATGAACTACCACATAGAACACACTTGAGATAAGAATGTTACATAGCCATGGTTTGAAAAAAGTGTAACATTACAGTAGACTGCTAAAACTGTGCTGGCTGACGAAAGCTCAGAGACCACAGCCAGACTACAGTAGCAGCCAGTACCCTAGTGGATGATTGGGCTCTGGATATGAGCTCAGTTACTGTAACAAGTCCCACTTAGTCAGTGGCTCTATCACTGCATCTCTCTCCATAGACCCTCATACGCAAACAGGCCACTTAAAGACACCATTAACAGGAGATTGCTCAAGCCTTGGTGAGCACTTCTGAAGCAGTGTGTGAGAAAAATAAAAAGACAAACTGGGTTTGGACAAAGTGGGAGAAGGTTGAGAAAGTGAAATGGTTTGGGTACAAAGGGAAATGACATGACTGCTTCATTTTAAACAGTTAAACTTATCCCTACTCACATCATTTTGAGAACACAGTTTGTTGCGTCATTAGAAAAAATACCAAAGAAATGTTTAACCTAGATGTGTTGCATGCAGGTACATGATGTCCTTTCCTCACCCCATTACTCCCACCCTGTGTCACCCTCCACTGATACCTCCCCCACCCATCTGTCTCTCATCCCTCTCTCACCCCCTTCCCATCTTTCTCTCATCTCTCTCCTGTTCAGTCTCTCATCACTTGTTCATAACTTTACGACACTGATTAGCCAGAGTCACAGTTTCCATCAAAGAGACCAAGAGTGGATATTTTTAGGCACAGCCATGTCCTGAAAAGCCTTTCCACTGAAAGTAAACCCTGTCCAAACATTAATGACACATTACACTAGAACTGGGCAAGAGGTAAGTCTCCCCTTCTCCTCTCTCATCTCTTATTCTCTCTCAAGAATTACTTTCACAATGACTGCACAGTAACTACATGAACGTACCCCCCACCACCTTCACTGCCCCTTTGCTGTCCTCTGGATCTGTGTCAAACAAGAGAGCAGATTGGGAGTGGGCATGGGTGTATGCCAAAGTATTCTGGGAAGGGCTCCAAAGAACATATTTGTTGAGTGGAGAAGAAAGCGGAAATGGCCTGGTGGCTGAAGTGAGGCACGGTTGGAAAAGCTGGCTGAAGCAGGAGTGAGAGGGAAACTGAGTCACTGGGTAAAACTGAGGTGGACATGGTTGCTCTTGAGCAAGTAATGACTCATCACTTACAAAAAGAGGATTCTGATTCAAATAATTGTTTTTCAATTAAGTAAGAATGTGAAGGCTATCTTAATCTGATTTGGAATAAATAAAATGGGCTTTGTGTGCTTTCACAAGTTTGAATATTAGAGGTATTACATATGGCTGTAATTAACAGAGTAGAGGTCCTAGTCAATGCATAGTGTAAATAAAATTTGAAAAGAAAACATGAAAAAACAAGAAAATATGGTATACTTGGAATGGAAGTCACAGGTTTTCATGTTATGAGATATTTACTGTATACAGAAGAGTTTTACCATTTTTAATTGTAGACACTCGTTTTCAAACTGTGCCTAAAATCAGCATTATAGGTAGTAATCTTTATGATTAGTTTGGGACCCTTTATAGGATCCTTTTGATGTGTGGATAGCATTAAGGATGTTTCCCACCAATGATCACAGTCAGTGCTATTGTTTGCTAAATTGAAATCAACAAGCATAATTACCGTAGTCAGACAAAGTGACAGAAATAAACAAAAATACAAAAATCCTGACAAGAATTTTAGATGCATGTGAACAGATATATAAATACATATGTGGATTGATGATCCAGTCTTTAAGTATTGGGGAAAAATCAATATGATGTTTGTAAAATATCTTGAATATATTGAACTTTCTGTCTATATAGTAATATGTTTTTCATTAGAGCAGAGTTTTTGTGATTATGACTCTCCAAAAAAGGTTTGTTGCCACTCCAAATAATTACTTGTTGATATGGTGTATGTGTGTGTGTTTCATGTTGTAGGGCTGGACTGTGACATGCCATACTTCAGTGCCACAAGTTTTGTAGGGTCAGTGCTATTTCACACATTTCTTGCTAAATGTCTGACCCTCAAAAACGTCATTCTGTAGCTTTTGAACATAATTTTTAACATACATTATATATATATATATATATATATATATATATATATATATATATATATATATATATATATATATAGGTGTGTGTGTGTGTGTGCGTGTGTGTGTGTGTGCGTGTGTGTGTGCGTGTGTGTGTCTAGCTATATCAGTTCAAAGCCATGATGGATTTAATGACGTAACTCTAGATCTAATCAAGAAATCCAAAGTGAATATCTAACGGTAATGAAAAAAATTGGATGTGCTATATTAGATATGTGTGAGGTTTGTCTATTTTTTTATTCTCAAATAGACACACCTCAAACTATAAGTGACAAAGAGAAAAACAGGCATAGATAGATGTGAAGTCCAAATAGTGACCTTAAAAGATGAGAGTGAAACAGCCAACATACTTGACTTGAAACATGCCATCATGCAATATGAAAAGGAAGTTTCAATTCTATGTTTCCTGATGTTGTAGCTGCTTGACTCTGAACAGTATGAATGTTCACACACTTTGCAAGGTCAGAAAAGTAACATCAAACAGATTGTTAAGTCCTTGTGGGATCAGGCTTCCTCTGATTTTCTGTCGTCTTTTTTGTCACATACACACAAAAAAACCCAATAAAAGTGATCATATGTGGAATAGATATAGAACAGACTATATATTTTATATATATATAAAATATAAAGTCATTTTATATATATAAAAAATATATAGAGAGATGCATACACATAAAGGCAGGCAGAGACTGAACTCATAAACACCCTCGTACACTTGGTTGTGTTGAAAAGAGACACACTGTATATACACATATTAACTCCCAACAGAACTCACACACACATACATAGTTCTCACATCACATGCATGCACATACCATGTGCACTAGTTGGCATGCAAGGGTCATGCATAGCACATAAACTGGAAGCGGCACCTTCATGTAAATTTGTCCCTCTTGACAACTGAGCATTCTCATAAGCTCCAGTAGTCAGCTGTCTACTGCATTCTCCAAGGGGCAGGCATGATATTATGTTAATTCAGGGGGCCTCATAGGTGTGTGTGAGTGACTTTGTGACTTAATATGAGAGTGTGATGGAACCTAGATGCATATGTGTAAGGACATATGCCAACATCTGCAAGGGTAGCACTGTAAATGTATATAAATAAATCATTAGTACACAAAACCAGTATGAATAAATTTGAAATACAAAGGTGGTCTTTTGATATCCAATAACAATCCTGCCCTTCTGAAAATTTGAGTGCATCATCAATCTGCATCATTCTATGTAGCATTCAATGTAGCTACAAATAGATGTGCAAAGTGGATCAATCCCCACTGAATGTTTATCCAGGGAGGGGGATTACTGCAAAACAGACATCTCCGTGTCACAGCACAGGACTCGATACCCCCATAAGCCTGGCATTTCCTGCCTTGAGAGTCATAATTAAGAGTGTGCTGGACAGCATCAGACTGAGAATCCCCCCAAACCTTCATGTGGCTTTTGTTAAACCACAAGACAAGACACTACAGGAGGAGATAACAGGAACAGCTCCCTGATTAAAAACAAAAACAAACACTGAGATGTGTACAGCTAACAAATGAGATATATGTCATGAAAAAAAGAAAAGAAAAGGAAAGAAAACAAAAAGAACACAACTGTTTCACAGAATATGTTGGTGACTTTTGGGGACACACTTGCCATGACAGACCACCACATACACACAAATGCTTTAGGTCACTAAAAGTTTCTTGCCTTTTCAGTCAAAAAAGCTCCACTTCTTACCCTTTGCACAAAACAGACAGTCATACTGAGTCTCACAAAGTGCAGCACAAGGGAGGGCAACAATTAGTCTGTATGTAAACAAGTTCATCAGTTACAACCCCCTGTTCCCGCCTCAGTGCTTATATTGCCCCGCCCAGCCCAGGAGGGGGTGCATTGTGAGAGAAGGTGGAGATTGTCAGACCACTTATGTTGCACTTTAGGGAGCAGAGAGAATAGAAGTGAAGTAGAAAGGTATAGCAGAAGGTAGCAGAGATAGCAGAATCATAAATTGAATTAAAAATAACAAATGTTCAAAACATATGCTCAGGTGTAACACAAGCAAAATATATACATAAATAAAATAGCTGCAATCCTTTCAGAAAAGTCAGAAGAGAAGAATCTTTTTTTTTAAACCCCCATTTTTGAGTGAGTTAGGTGACCAAGCTTTGAACAAGTGTGTCTTCATTCATGTGTCTGAATATGTGTGTCTGCAGAGCTGTCTGAATCTGTGTAAATGTGTATGTGCTGAAGTGGGAGCACAGGGTGGGGGGGTTCAGGGGAAGAGTAAAGTAATCCTTTAAGTGGGAGACTTTAACTCTTTCAGAAAGTAAACAGCCAGTATTGTTGTTGGGTAGTGTTACAGAAATGTAAGAGTACCCTGAGGCACTGTGTATGAGTGACTTGGTGAAGCTAAGTATATGTGTGCAGCTGGGAGTGGTTTTTGTGTGTGTATGAGTGCGTGTGAACCTTTAAGCCATGTGTCATGCTGGCCGCAGCTTTGAGCAGCACTGTGGCAGGGAAAAAGAGAGCAGATGCCTCTTCACTGGGGTGCATCGGGCCACCAAATCGGAAATATCACTGATCAAGTCCCAATTCAATTACAGGCCACCAACTGATGCATAACAGAATCTGTTTGTGCGCGCATGATTGGGTGTGTCCTTGACTTTGTATGTGTGTGTCTGAGACGCGTGTGTGTTATGTATGTGCGGGCATGCATAGTCTTAGTGTTCCAGGGTTTAGGGGGAAGAAGGATGACCTCGAACAGCTGACGGTCAGTCATGCAGGACAGAACAACACAATAACACTCTTGTTAACCAGGACATGGCATACCTCCCACCTGTTACCCCTCAAACCACACACAGACAGGCACATCCTTGCACATGAACCGGAATACTTAAAAAACACACCCACAGAAGGACACTCACACTACACAGTCATACACACACTACTTTTTCGTGGACACATATGCAAGCTGAAAAAATGTTATAAACAACATTAAGGGTGCTTCTTTTGCTGGCTCATTTGAGTCCTCTTCTTACTTCATTTAGTCAGATGTCCATTTATCTCCAGAGCTGTCAACTTAGCTCACTTCCTGTCTGTCTTCCGAAACACTATAAACAGGTTTCTCAAACGAATATGTTAAGTCTGAACATGGCTTAGTTGTAAAAGTGGAAGGGTTTGTGAACATATGAGAAACTTACACACCATGTCTTGAGAGGAAAATAAATAACAAAAAAAAAACTATTTTGCCTAACCCGCGTTATATATAAATCCATGCATAAAAACAAACATTATCCTCCATCTATGCACAATGTTTCATGACCATCTCAGTCAAATGTAGCAGTTGATGAAGGCAGGAAATACATTTTTCTTTGGTTACATACATATATATATATACATTCAAGCATACATATAAAAAATACATTACATTTTAATGTCTTGTACTTTGGTGCTTCTGAGTTTTTGTTTATAAACTATTGTCTCCATAAAGCTGAATATTCAAAAGATGGAATTTCTTTGCAAGTATGGGCCTGAAAAGTGACACGTGTTAGAGTTTGTGTATATGTGTCTCAATGGTAGCTTTACTACTGCAGATGAAATACAACAAATCAGTTTAAAGCTCTTGAACCACAAGTCAGCAGCTTGTAAAAAAAGTTTACTTTACATGGGGGTTTACCAATGTATAAAGCTTGTTTGTAGTTTAACTTCATTACATTAATCATTCCACAGTTGCATTGAATTATGTATGTATTCTGTCTTAAAGTATATATTCAACTCTTCTCTTTGTTTACACAGCTCAGCCATGGGAAACATTGTGTAGACCAAAGCTACAACTTAGAGATTTAGTGGGTGGATGAGTGAGTGTTTCAGTCTGCCGGGCATAAGACACAATAAAGGAATCTAAATAAATGGATTAAATGATTGAAAACCCAAAAATAGAGACAGGGGGACGCAAAGCGGCTACTAACTTTAGGACAAAAGTAAGGCAATTCAGAGAAAAACACAGAAAAAGCATTTTGAGATTCATTCACCGATGAGAGTGAGGATAACATTGTATTTTTCTTACCACTGAAAGAAGAAAAGTAAACGTAGAACTAAACCTTGAAAATGGAGAAACTTGGAGCTGAGTGACTGAGCATTGATTGAGAAAGAAAAGAGATAACAGGTGAATGTGTTTGTGTGTCGCAAGCTAGGCTGCAGGGGCAAGAAAGGAAGGCCAAGCAAAAACAAATTCACAATGCCAGCCCAACTTCCAAAAGTTTGAAAATCTCTATAAACCCATCAGCTCCAATAACAGGCAAGCTTGAATAGATGAAAAACACAGGAGGCGGAGGCAGAGGCAGAGTAGAGCCACAGAATAAACTGGCCTCTCCCATTCACTTTTAAATTTCCTCCACAGTCCTTTGCACACTGTTAATTACTGGCCAGGCATTCCCCTGCCACCTTTTCACACATAACAAGCGCCCCATCCAGACCCACCGCTGGAATATGCCTGCAGCTGAGGATCAAGACCAATTATGGCCCTAAGCTGGACCTATTTCTGTTCAGCCCAAGGTGGGGGTGTTAAACGGGCAGAAGGGAGCAAAGGTGGTGGAGGTGTTATTTTTCCCACAACATAAATGTGTCTGTTTATTTCCATGTTGCTTGCTGACTTCACTGCTAACGAAGAAAAATAACAAAATGTAAATCTAGGAAACTGATAATGCATAAAACATAATTAGACTATAAAACACATAGCTCTTGAAAATGAGACCCTTGTGTCTTAAAGGAACTATACCTGATGTTATTTTAATCTTTCTAAGAAAAATGGTTTTCTACGTGGTATAGTATGTAGTAAAAGTGGTAATTTCATTACAATTAATGACTCATTGATTGCGCATATGTACGAGTCCAGGGCATTTT
>JAVQJG010050961.1:0-27753 GCA_036024015.1 Craterocephalus amniculus | reverse complement strand
CCCTGGACTTTGTCACCGGCTTACCACCCTCACAAGGTAAAACTGTCATCCTCTCCATCATCGACCGATTCTCTAAGGCTGCCCATTTTGTTCCCCTAGACAAACTACCATCTTCTGCTGAGACATCCGATCTCCTTGTGCAGCATGTGTTTCGTCTTCATGGAATTCCATCTGAGGTGGTGTCTGACCGTGGACCCCAGTTTATCTCCCAGGTATGGAGGTCTTTTTGCACTGCCCTGGGTGCCAAAGTCTCCCTACCTTCCGGGTACCACCCTCAATCGAATGGACAGACCGACGTCTTAACCAGGAGCTCGAGGCCACCCTCCGCTGCATGGGCTCAAACAACCCCTCTACCTGGAGTCAGTATTTGGCATGGATAGAGTATGCCCATAACTCCCTTGTATCTTCTGCAACAGGGTTTTCCCCTTTTGAAGCTTCCCTGGGTTATCAGCCCCCTTTATTTCCTGATGAGGAGCGGGACCTTGACGTCCCTTCGGTCCAACACCACCTAGAGCGTATCAGGCGCATATGGGGCAAGACTCGTGAAGCCCTGCAGCGAACCACTGAGCGCTCCCGCCGTTATGCCGATCGTCACCGCGTTCCAGCTCCGGAGTAAATTCCGGGCCAGCAGGTTTGATGGCTGCGAAACAATATTCCCCTGAAGGCCACATCTAAAAAAACTGGCTCCAAAGTTCATAGGTCCTTTTGAGATTGAAGCAGTTGTTAGCCCCATGTCTGTCCGCCTCCACCTCCCGGCTTCCCTGCGCATCCATCCCACGTTCCATGCTTCCCTGTTAAAGCCCGTGTCGTCCAGCCCTTTGATTTCACTCCCTGTCTCATCTAGAGTCTGCTTCTGGGTCCCTCAGTCTGACGGCTCCTCCGAGCCGTGACACACCCTTGCAGAAATGTTGCTCATGAACCAGTCAGCTCTGACAGCTGATTCTTTGTAGGAAATGCGAGTAACCACTCTTGTCTAAGGAAGCCTATATTTATGAAATGTTACCTTGATTGGAATTGGATTGCAATGAAAAGTGTGTCAGGAAAAAGATGGAGAAATTAACTAGCTAAAAGTATCATAATGTTCAGATTTTGGTCTTTATTTACTTGATTTGCCAGGTTATAAGTTTGATTAAAATAACTATATTCCTATGAAAAATGCTTCAATAAGGCTCTAACGATTGAAGGTAGGTGAAAAATTACTCCAACAAACAAATCACTTGTAATGGTTAAATTAGACTAAAATAAAAGGCAAGACAAATTTATTTATATAGCACATTTCATGTACCAGACAATTCAAAGTACTTTGCATAAAACATTGAAACATTACTGCAGGATGCAGGAAAAAATAAACACTAAAATAAATAAATAAATTGAATAAAAGAAGAGGTAAGTTAAAATCTAAAGGAAAAGAGAAATGATGAAAGACAACAGATTAAAAACATGACTAAGTTTACAATTCAATCTTAAAAGAAACAGTACAGATTTGGAAACAAGAGGATCTTCAGGAGGAGAATTTCTGCTGAACTGATGCTTCATGTAGCAGACATGTGGACCATAGAAGCTGAATGCAGCTTCTGCGTGTCTGCTTCTGACTCTGGGAACTGATAAGAGACCAGATCCAGATAAACTGATGGTCTGCTGTTCGTCATGGGCAAAGCGGTCGCTGATGCATTTTGGTCTTAACCATTCAGAGCTTTACAGACTTCAGAACTGAACTGATGTGGTCTGTTTCTTGGTCTCATTGTGTGTATTCAATTGTTTTATTTGATTTAAGTCTTTTTCTTTTCTTTGCCATGTAAAGAAAACTGCTTATAAATCTCGCTAGTTGGTTACGAGTGCTTTTAAACCAAAAGTTACTGCACGTTTTTTTCATATAGCAACAAATACATAAAGTAATTAGTAAAATTTGGGCACATCTATCAAGAATCAAGACTAGTTTATTATCATCATGCAGCATAATGAACTTTTCTTCAGCTGCCCCTTGCTTAATGCAGACGTGTCATATCTGATACTAATTTGCATCAATTAACAGTAAAAACTTTGGTCAAACCCTGTTCATGACATTTCACTCAGTGATAAATGCTAAACATGTAGAAAATACTTTTGTCAGTGATTTTCTTCCTGTCAGTGGTGAAGTTAATCCAAATTTTAGTTTTGTGGGCTTTTAAAGTATATTTATGGTGATTTTTTTTCTTTATATTGATATATTTAATTTATGAAAAAGTATAAAGACAGTGCATGAATTAAATGCAGCAAACTGCAGTGCTTTAGAGGCATGTATGGAAGCTCATCTCTTCAAGCACTTTTAAAATTACTCTAAATTGTGCAATTTTTTAATTTATCTGTGGTTTTTAAGAATTTGTCTGTATATAATAGTATTCTTGGCCTAATATAATTAAGCATAAAAAAAGTCTCTTTAATCACATATAGTGCTGAAATTTTGTGAAAAACAAATGAAGTCGAGTTCAGACATCCTGCAGGATAATGTGTATAAAAAATTGAATGCTCTGAAAAATGACGAGACTTAACGTTGGTTGCTTAAACTGCACAGACTTGCCTTGGGCCACAGCCTCTGCTGCACAGTTGCTGTAGAAATAAAGAGTGTTGCTCTCCAGTCACATACTCTATACAAGATTCGAATTTCATGTTTGCGTGTATTTTAAAATGACACAAAGCTTCCAGATGGTTGGTGCTGGACTGGATCTCAGACTGAACCAGCATGACTCATGATGGTGTCCTAAAGAGCCACACCTACAAGCCGCACAAGGGGAAAATGACTCAAACCAGCCTCCTTAACTTACAGCACAAGTTATTGTGGAGTTTTGTCTTTTAACAAGCGGTCAAAGACAGCACTTCAGCCACGGCCTTGCCATGACAACCCAACATGAAAATACTTTACGCACATCCTGGTTGAGTTTAGACAAAAACAAACCTTCAGACAAAAATTATAACTTGAACTGAAATATGTCCTCGTGCTTGCAATGACTGCAAGGTTGCCCTGGCTACATGTAATTGCAGAACATAGTCATTTCCTAGCAGCCTTTAGGCTGCTACACGTTTTTTCAAAAAAAGCATCATGGAAGACAATTTTATCATTCACAGGTACAATCACTAGATAGATTAGTAGTAATTAAAGACGTCCACGTGAACAGAAGTATTTTTTTTTTCTACTGTATATAAACTTTGAGTAAAACACTGTCATGTCTTGATGGCTAATTAGAAAGCTGCTAATTTACCATAAATGCAAATAAAAAATTGTTTTATGTAGCAGTGTCCTCAACAACTTTGTTCTCCAGGCAACTTTGACCTATATACAATCATGTAAAAGATTTTTACACTACCCAGATTTTTCATCTGCATGTGGAGAAATGGCACAAACTCAAATCTTTGAATGGACTATGTGGGAGAAGATAACCTCATTATTTTCTTTGTTTACATGCCAACACTGAACATCAACAAAGGGTGCCATGTTATTAACAGAACATTTCAACATTTACTCCCCGACTAACCTGATGAATAGAGGCGTCATGATGCCCTATGTAGGTCACTGATACATGACCTAACATGAACCCAACTCCAGCCTTGCTGATGTTGGAGACGCGTCAAATCTCAGGTTAGTCAAGTCAGCTTGATTTATAAGCCATTTTAAAAAGAGTGATGACAAAAGTTCTGTATAATGTAAAATAAATAAGAATAAACACATTTAAAACAAAACAGCAATAAAACAGACATTGAAGTAGTAGAAACATTAGAAAGACAAGTATGGCAATTAAAATCCAAATGAAGTTTGGTGCATGACAATTTATTTAAAATTTATTTTGTACTGACTCTTCTTTTTGAACATTTTAGGATTTTACAAAGACAAAAATCACTATTCAAAATAGAAAACAATACAATCTTGTCCTGACTGAAAAGCTTTAGAAGTATGAGCGTTTATTCCTATTCCTTCTCCCTGCCTCAGTACATTTATTTACAGATGATCAATTCATTCTTTTCCTCTTTTTTGTCCTCCAGAGATGTTCACAAAGATATATAAAACAGAATATTTACATTTTAAAAAGTAGATAAAAGCAAGAAAAGAAATAAACATTTAACAATAGCAGAAACATTTAAGTGCTCCAGCCTTCCAAGATGAAAACAATGAACTACATCTTGTTTCAATCTCTTCAGTTCATGATCAGACATTGCTTGAATTCCCCATTTAGTCCGAACCACAATCATTCCAAAAACAGAAAACTATAGTTTTTAAGTACAAGCACTGAAATCTTATCAATTCAATTTCCCCCTGAGTTATAACCTTATTCTTCAAGACAATTGTAAGACAGTTAAGCTTATCCTCAGTGTAATTTTGGGGGTGATACAGATGTGATTCATGGCTCTTTGAAGGGAGCCAGATCTTGAGGAGTCATTCCTTTCAAAGAGCCATTCACAGTACTCATTCATCTCATTTTTATTTTTTTATTCTTTAGAATCATTTTATCAAGGAAACAATCACTGGTAGCAATTACAAGGATAGATTTGGGTGAGAATAAAACTTACCCCATATATTATAGAGAGTTAATCATTTGAATATAAAAAAGGAACAACTCACAGCTGTGACTCAGTTCTCATCATTAGAAGATCTTTAATGGGTTTCACATAACTCAAAGACAAATTAACCTTATTTGTATCCTTTAATATTATACCTGCCTTCTTACTAACATTTAGGTACTCTTTTATTAATAAAAACATGAGGATGAGTATAATAATATACAATATATTATACAATATACATACAATAATTTAATCAAAACATTTAAGAAGATTAAATACAGGTATTTTATTAGTAGCAGATCATCTAAACACAACCGTTAGTTGAAAAATCTGTCAAATACAACAAATAATTTTTTGTTGTGATGCACAAAAATGTAGTGGGAATAAAAAGCTTGTACAAACAACAAAAAGGGATTTAAAAAACTGAGCTGAAACTGGAAGTGGGACGACTTTGTCAAGTATATTTATGTAGCACATTTTAAAGCAAAAACTGTTGATCACATTGCTTAACAATGTCATCATTAGTCACAAAACCTCAAATAGAATAAAAACAATAATAAATAAAACTATGTAATGTCTCACATTTGGTCAGCGGGAGGCCAGAATACCATTTCAGCTGACATTTAAAAGCTTGTTTGCTCCGAGCGGGCGGACAGGTCGAGGTCATGTACTGCTCAGTCAGCAAATGCTCGATCATCCTCGTGATTTAATTTTAGCTCAGAGCAACGGGGAGAAACTGGCAGATTGACCGAAGTGCTCAAATAGGCATGTGGATGTTGACGAGGTCATGTAAATAAGAAGGGGTGAGACCATTTAAAGATTTAACACGGAGCATTAAAAATCTAAAAATCAATGTGATGACAGACAGGAAACGAGTAGAGAGATTTTAAGACGGGAGTTTTGTGCTTGTGTTTCTCTGCAGCAGTGAAAAGATGAGCCCTGTGAGTTATTTGTAATCACCTGACTGATCTAACCTGGAATACTAATTACGTTAGTCCAGATGAGAGCTGTTAAGAGCTTGAATAACCTTCTAAAGATCCCTAAAAGACAGACGAGGTTTCTTTTTAGCAATGAGTAAAAAAAATAGAGTTAATAATGGCACTTTTCTGCTTTTCAAACTTTTGGGAGCAACACCCAGACTGCAGGGCGACTGCAAGACATTAACAAACTGAGAACATCAGCCACTCTAGGGGGGAATTAGATTTTCCAAACCTGTTGGCCTTTCCTCTTCGTTAAGATTTAGAAAATTCAACCTCATCCAGGTTTTTGATTTCAGCCAGACAGTTTAGGCTGCCAGTGCATTCCTGTTGCCTAAGCTAACTGGCCTGAACATCATCAAGGAAACAATGACAACACATGTGCTTCTTAAAAAGATTTAAAGAGACAGAAACTACGATCAAATCAGAGGTTTAAAGCGAGTAGTACCAGGATTATGATGGATTTATCATGAATTATTAGGACCTCATGTTAAGTCTCCGCTAGCTGCATCAGATTTAACTGAGAAACCACAAAAAATATTGAATGAACACAAATATTTTATCTGTTGATGATTCAGCACTGCTGAGATAAAGTACAAACAGACATTTTTATGATATATGGCCCTTTAAATAAAATCAGAAAATCTAAACCCATGCTTGAGTACCACTAAGAAAACTATACACTTCATTTAGAGACAACTCCAAACACCTGAGGCTAAAAACCATGACGGCTAAAGTTTTCCATGGCGGATGAAACGAGACGTGCCAGAGTGTGAAACTGAAGCAACTTGCTTGCACTCAGGCTCAGCGTCAGCGAGTCATGTTGTGCTGTTTGCCAGGGTCACAGCTTGGAGAGGGTGAGAAGTAAGCAAAAGCAGATGGGAGCGTGTCAGACATGCTAACACACCCTTATCTGACACCTCAGAATATCCCTGCCAGGAAAACAAGAGACTGTGTGTCTGTCTGTTCATGTTTGCATTGAATTTTAGATGCATTTCTTAGATAAATGCATTTTTAAGTGTTTTGTGTTTTCAGCAGTGATGCGACAGATTACTTGAAAAAGTAATCTGATTAGTGATTACTGATTAGTTCATTAGAAAGTGATCTAATTACTTTACTGATTACTAAGGTTTAGGAGTAACTAAGTTAGATTACTAGTTACTTTATTTGTTAAAACCCCCAAACATAAAAATAACAACAGATTTTTTTTTTACTGAAAGTGCAAAAGTTACAACAGTGACTTCACAATGTTTTGCAACTTGTAACTTTTACCTGTTTTTCACCTTCTATGAACATAAAGTCAGTCTCTTCTTAACTTTGTAAATCACTAGTGTTTCTGGCCTCATTATTTACACTAGTGACGGACTTAGTCAAAAAAGTTCAATCTTATTAGCCTATTGGTTTGGAAGAAGTTCTGATGAGGAAGTGGACAAGGCGGACTTCCCATCATGCACCAGGGCAGGAAGTTTCTATGTCATATTTTTTTCTAAAGTCATGTGCAAAGTCGTGTTTGTATCGATTTTCATTCAAAAAGGGCAAGTTTCAGCGGAGAAAAGGCAACTGCATGCTTATGAGTTCATGAGATATGTTTACCACCGTGACTGAGAAGGCGTTTTGAGTTAAACAAAGCCACTGTTTCGACGAAAGAAGCGTGTACTCAAGTTGGTCTCAAACACGGCTGAATAGAAGATGTCAGTGAGCTCTGACTAATTTATTAAAGTAGTTTGAAGTAACTAATGATAGGCAACATGAGAAACGCTAATCTGATTAAGAAATAGGACATTATAACGCGTTAGATTGCAATTTATTGGAATTTGTAGTTAGATTACTGTAACGCGTTACTTTCTACTACTACTACTACTACTACTACCGTCATTTAGCAGACGCTTTTATCCAAAGCGACGTACATTTGAGAGAACAACACAAGCATACTTTCTAACGCGTTACTGGCATCTCTGGTCATGAAGAAACATGTCTTCTTTAGCAAGATAGCAAAGATGATCGATGATCTATGGAGGCTAAATTCAGAGTGTGACCAAGTATCTATCATGTGCCCTCATTCTAGTTGCAGGATATATTCAGAAATTAATATCGGTATCGTCGCCCTGGTCATCGTCACACCATCGTCACAGTCTTACAAGCTGATCCTTTGATTAAAATGCACTCAAACTTAAAAGCAAAAAGGCTTAAAGGCATCCTCCATACGCAGACTTTCTGACCAGAGAACATTCAAAATATAAAATTAAATTAAACTAAATTTAGTCACGTTTGTTTTGTTACATATACTGTAACCAAACCAATAAACCAGCTAACTGGAGGCAGCTAACGCTATTGTTGGACTATGGTAAAGTAGTAAAGCATAACTTATAATCCAGTAATGGACACACATTTTCTTATTTTGTGTGGATATTTCCTGAGTCTTTACAGAAAACACAGACTGCATGTAGTCATGGAGTCATTAGCCGGGTTAAATTTGAAACAATTATCTAGATTAATAACCATATCAGCATAAAAATGCTTTGTAAAAGGTTCCTACACAATTCTGTCATTCAGATACAGTTTTTTTTTTCAACTCCACGCAAGACAGGTTGGCTCTGCTGACATGCATAAAAATACATGTTCTGAAATTTGGGTGGGAATCACCCTTGTGTAACACAACCATAACGACTTGTATCACCCTGTTTTACTCTAAGAAGTTTATTTGGAAAATAATAAAATAAGAACCGAATAAGGAAAAATAATGAAGAATGTTTCTAAAAATCCTACAAACTTCTGCCTGGGAAAATTATTTATTCCACTGAACCAACTGACGCATGTAAAAAAATCACAATTATGAGAGATGAAATATCATCGGCCACCCGATATGATCAGCCTTGATATGATACTTAGGCCAACATCGGGATTAAAATGTAAAATAGGAAATTATCAGTACACATATCATACATCAAACTCTTCAGCTACTTCTCTCACTAAAAGTGTAAATTCCAAGTCAGTAAATATGTGAGGTTTTGTTTTTCTTTTTTTTTCTTTGGGGAGGACCCCACATATATGGATAACAGAACTGAAGAGTTGAACAATATCAGTATTTTGGTTAAAAATAAGAGCTATTAATGAACATCCGTGATTATAACAGATCTGAGATGCTTTATCTGTCAATACAGTTATCAGAAGCAATAACTATCAGGATATTTTGGCATTTTTAGAAAAAACATCAATCAACCTTTTTATTCTAATACTGTTTTCTTTACTGTTTCTCTATATGACAGAGAAAAAGTGAAAAACACTAAAACAGAGGATTTTGTCAATATTCTATAAATACAGTGAAGCAGGTTTATTAATAGCAACATTTATTTTGTTTTTTTCAGTCAGCTGATTTTCCTGTTTGTGTTTTTCTGTTCAAGCCTTTTGAAGACTTTTTTACAACAACAGAGAGTGAATTTCTGTTTGAGGTCTACTTTATCTTTGTGTAGTACTTGTCTCCGGTGAGTCTTTTGAGTTTTGTAGCAACAAATATAAAAAGCCTTCTCAGATATTGAAGCCTCCACATGGTGGTTGCACCCCACGGCTTTTTTAACTTTGATCCATCCCCTCTCCTTCAAAATTGGTCCAGAAATGGAAATAAGCCCTTTTGACAACTGCCGTCTCCTGGCAGGACAGGTATGTAAATAAGCTCGTGTTTCACAGGCCACCGTGTTGGTTCAGAATTTTGATTCGGTTCAGCTCTCTTCTCCCGTCATGCTGTTCCAAAAATGAGCTTCACGCTGTGCTGCTCCAGTATAGAAACAGAAGTGCCTCTAAAAATACCTTCACACACTCAAAAGATGCAAAATAACCTCTGAAAGTGCACCCCCCCCCCCTTCTCCTATTCCAGGGATTACAAGCATGCACATGTTGTTACTCATGTAGCCACATTACATCCAGATGTTTGCCGTTCGCCCTCTTTCACTGTCTGTTTCTGCCTGAGAAAACCCAAAAGCGAAGACGTTCGGAGGAGTCTCGCTCCAAATGAAGGCGCCCCGGATTCGCCTGGTGTCAAGCTTGGGGAATAAACACAAGCTGGTGAAATATTTATTTGGCTGTTGTTTTCCCCCCGTGCCGCTCATTAAGCCGGGGTTAATTGTCTCCCTGGCTGGAGAAGAAGGGTCTTTCTGCGAGCGCGAGAATGGTAGCGAGATGAAATGAGAGCTGAGCGAGCAAAAAGTAGAGCGAGATGCTGCATGTTTTGAATAATCCATGGATGCTCACTGGCTGGTTTTTGCGGCCATTAAAATAATTTCACCAGAAACTTTCTCCTTTTTGTCTTTTTCATGTTTATTTCCGCTCTGACTCCTGCAGAGCTTTGGTTGATGTTAGCTTGCTGAAATAAGTAATGCTAGTGGCCCATCTTATTACAAAAGATGGCTTTTAAATAAAAAGCTGCTTATTTTGTCCTGAGAATCCAGTATAGATGAGCGCAGTTTTCACTGTTCTTCTTGAATGAATTTGCGATGAAAGATGACAGAGGAGTTTCTGGATCTCAAACGAACTGCAGCGATGTGAAGGCATTTATTTCAGCTCTCTCTCCTCGATGTTGCATTTCTAACAGGTTTCTACCGGGCTCAGAATGACTGGCTTTAGTCTGTAGGAAGTTTGGTGCTATTTTCACACCTTCATATGTCTATTTTGCGACTTTTTAGCTGATTAAAGACCCATTTAGCACACGTATCCCAATATAGACAATTTCTTTCAAAAGTTTGGAGTAAGCACACTGTACCGTCAGATAAGCTGTCTAAGCATCTGTTTAGGGTTGGATAAAATCGATTTACATTAATATCACCATTTTTTGTTCAATGATTTTTTTAAACAACTTTTCTTGTTAAAATATTTATAAATTTATACTGTATATTTTTTTGTATTTCTATACATTATATCAAGCTGAATGATGTCCGGCTGCCGTTTTGTGTTTTCCAAATTTAGATGCTTCATTTTCCGGGTTCAAACATTCCTGCTGAATGAATCTCACTCACTTGATGTGCATTTTTATGGGAAATATGACTCCTGATGTAATCTGTAGACATTTTTATCATTTAGGTTTTTTTACATGTTCCGGGGTTAAAATTAAAAAAAATAAATAAATATAAAAAAATCGAAGTATCGCATTTTAAAATCGAATCAACACCAAAATCAATCATAAAAGAATCTAATCAACTATCTTTTTAGCCTGAGCATCGGTTTTTGTTTTTTGTTTTTGTAGTTTTTGTTTTTTTATGAAAACACACTAGTTAAAACATGAAATCAAATCTGGACTAATTCCTGCTTTGATTAGTTATTTTTGCAAAAAATATTTCAGATTAAATATGTGATGGACCCAATGATCCGGATGCCTATCATCTATTTAACTGTGCCGATGGCTATCATTGATGCATCTGTGTTAGCTTAAGAGCTGCTAGCTAGTAGATCTGTGTGGTCTTTTGATGTTTTTTTTACTAGGTAATAAAGTATTCTGAGGTCAAAGTTGTAAGGTGCTTTATTGTCATTTCACACATGTATGAGGTGGAACAATATTAGTTTCCCCGGTAGCCCAATACAAGCACAATAACCTACCAAGAAACCTAATAACCCAATAAAATTATAAAGTCTTCAGATAAAAGCGTTGTAGACTGTTTTTTGTATATACTTTGGGATATTTTGCTAGTTTGGAAAAAGACTGATGTATCAGACATCTGACAAGCAGTAAATTGTGTTTTTCTTTTCTTTTAGTTCTGTGTCTCCATTTGGTCCGGTCTTGGTTATCACCTCATCTTTTCCCTCACACTTGTTTGAAATGTTGCTGATGGCATTTAACTTCTGCAAGTAGCAGTGGAGGCGTCAGCCAATCAAACTGGCAAACAAACCGATTGCAGCCTATCTTAACACATCCCAGGATTTTGTGCCGTTATGTGTTTACTCTTCAGTTGCATGATTTACACGATCTTTCTCCAGCATAACCTACTTTTAGAAAAAGTATTCCTATTATATTTTCTCAATTTCAATTTTCTTCCCTTCCATTTCTGTCTTTGACAGGAAATACGATATAGAAAAAGGTTAAAGCACAAATCAGACTGAAAACAAAACACTGTGTTTCTCACCTTACTGTAATATTCATTTCCATTACCCTACGCTGTTGGAAATGCAGGTAAGAGGAAGTGATTAAAAACAGATCCTATGTGAGGCAGACATCTGCAGAGGATTGCCTGAGCATCAATATTTCAGTAGATGAAACCTTGCATGAATAATTCATCTCCACCGCATCCCTTTGTGCTCCACTTCTGACCCGGTCACAAAGCATCTCACACTAAAATCCTCACGTTTTCCCCTAAAAACTGAGGTTACACCTGAATCTACTCCAGCTGGCATCCCTGCTTACTGTAATCTCCCTTCTCCTGCCTCCACCCGTTCTGGCATGACCAGAGATTTTTATAACAATTTTTTATAGAAATCTGGGGAACTGTACCCACTCCCTGTGGACTCGGTAGTGGAGCTATTTATGTAAGAGGAAGATAAATTACCTCTCTCCACCTTTCTGAAAGCCCCAACTGTGCTCTGGCTGGCACAAAAGCATTGTTCGGGCCTTCACAGGAATACACAAGACAGGTTTTTCAGTTATATAAGCGATGCTGACTTTCCCTCAGGCAGCCTGAATAAGCAGACCTATTTAGCCTTCAACATCTAATGCTGAGGACTAAATAGGTCTGTCGTACGTGGGCTGGAGCTGCTCCGGTCTTATCTGGAGTGAAAGCAGGGTCGCTAACAGCTGACATGGCGATCATTTAATTTTGACCTATGCTGATGGTTTAAGTAGAATTGGCCATTAGCAAAAATGACAAGAATCCTTGTTTTTTCCCAGGTTAAAGTTCAAGTACATAAAGTATGAGATGTTTCTATATCAGTAGAAGAAAATCCATAAACCTGCAATTAAAGGTACAGTGTGTAAGAATAAGTGATGGTGAAGGGACGGTGGCTGTCAGTGGCCAACGTTTTTCCAGACATAGATGTTCATCCAGTGGCATCAGGTGCAGCTAAACTACAGGTAGCTACTTCATCAATGTGTACATGCTATTGTCTTCTTCTGTGGTCCTTTTTAAAGCGTTGCTTGTCCCAAACAGGGCTTCAGCGCCTATCAAACAAAGCAAGTACTGCAGTTTTAAAGCTTAAAGTGTCTTATTTCACACAACAGTTGTTTGTCCATTCAGAGGCACCGTAGTCAAAGTGGTGGCCACAGCACTTAGATTTAAAAGGCTCGTTCTGAAAGAGTTAGAAAATAAGTTGTTTTAGTGAAGTGATTGGATACTAACAGAAAAACATTTTTTAATGATCTATACATTTTTTCTGACTTTTGATTTTGTTAAATATTGCACCTTTAAAGTAGAACTACTAAACTTTGACAAATGTTTTTATTAAGGCGCCCCCTAATGACGGCTAATCCAGGATCCGTTTTGCATCCTGTCTCTTCATTAAAAGTCAGTCTGATGTTGACTCTTGTCCCTTTCTCTCTTTATTTTCCTCTCTTCTTTCAGTTTGTCAGTCTTGGGTTTCCTTTTTGAGTCAGCCACAGTGCAGGTTCAAAATGGCCGATGTTGCTGTAAAGTCATGCAGCCTCAAGACGTTGCAGGTTAACAACAGCTCCAGGAATGTACACAATAAATATCAATGTGCCAACGAACACATTTTTAAGGTCAGAAAAACATTTAATGTTACTTCAAATACAACATACATAGAATTAACAAACATGGAGGAGTGGTTGCCTGGTTGCTTCATCTGTGGTGGTTACAGAAATGGTTTTTGGGTCTCAAAGACCCAAACAGTTCCTGATCTAGTACACTTCTGTGATTGCCTGAGCCGTCTAGTAATCCTACTAAAGATGAATAAAATGTAGAGTATGTTTTCCCAGCTGGGATTAAAAAAGCTAAAACTATAATAATCCATCCCTCAGGGACACCATCGTCTACACAACACAAAATGTCATCATTTTATCCTGACATTTATTCATGAGATTGTTTTTATCCACCTTCTGTTTTTTTAACAAGCTTGGTCTCTTGCCAAACTAGACCTCCAGGTTTTGGCAAACCATCATTTTTTACCTAGAATTGTTCTTGTTTGGGGAGGGGGGTGAGCTTGAGAAAATATGTTTTTGAGCAGACTTCTTGGAGCATTTCCAGGTTTTTGACAACGTTGCTGGCGTCGTCTCTGATGCAGCTTTTTAGGAAGAAATTCTGTGTTCAGAAACTGCCTCCATGATGCAGAGAAGGAAAAAAAGCTTAAATTTAGATGCCATATACCAGCTGTAGCTGCATGTTACATCAGAAAAACAGAGATACTGACAATAATGTAAAAGTATTTGTTGGAGCAGACACAATGTCTTATTTTGGGGTGTTTTTTATGCTGAAGGCATCGTGTGAGTGGTGCTGGGAAGTTCTTACACTCTGATGGTGATGAGGATAACACTCCTTACAGCTTAGCTTAACAGAGACATATAACTTGATATTCACTGACGCTGCAACAATAATCTTACTTTTAATTAGCAATTGTTCAAATAAATACCTTTTTGATTATTCAGCCCTTTTCATAAAAGAAAAAACTTGTTTCTTTGAACCCAGTAAAAAGCACTTTTCAGCTGGTGACATTTTTCCACATAAGCCAAATGTTTGACAAGCGAAGCTTATTTATTTAGTTGTAATATGCAGCTTCTCCACTAGAGGTCACTAAATCATACAATGAATCTCAAAGCATCACAATCAGGTGGATTTATTCCAAATATCAGGATATATTCACACATATTTGTTGCTGCAAATGTTTTTGTGGCCTTTTCGGTTGTCTCCGCAGCTAATTGAGCTGAAGTAGCACAAATAACACTTTAAATACATTATAAAACCAGCATTTGCATATTAATGCACTAATGTGTTTTCTTAAGAGAAAAGAGTTCCACCTGTGTGTCTCGGCCCTGTGTTTGTATTCATGTAGCGTACTCCTTAACATTACCACAACCTCATGAATTTTCTTTTCGCTCCACAGAGTGAAATATAATAAAAAGAAAAAGCTTTTGGAAGTCTGAAAGTACACACATTACACACACTAAGCAGCTCAGAGGTATTCACACACTGTGTAGTCGTTTAGCATCCATGTGAATCACTAACTCCCATAAATCAGTTGTCCCACAGTGGTGCTGGTGATATCGGCCATCTGCTCAGAGGATGTGGGTGCGGTGTCACACGCAAACACAACAAAATCTCCACTGGCGCCTTTCTTCTGTTCATCTTTATTTTCCATCATTTACCTTCCATCCATTCAGTTTACTGTATGTTTCCTCATTCTTGGGTAAAAAACAACTCCCTTTCCTTGTAGGATATCATGACCAATGCAAGCCATCCACTCAAGTTTGGTCATCATGCTTCTGTCTAAATGATTCAACTCAGTGATTTTTCTGCCTCCTTTTTCCACCTCATAATAAAAACGGCCTCTCTCAGACTCATGTTCAGACGCTTTCGTTCCACACGTCTCCTCCCCATCCTACCATCCAGACCAGCCACTTCTTTAAACATTTATTTAGCATTGCTCCGCTAATCCTTTTTTTATAACCAGCCGGAGATGCAGGGGGCTTTTCTTCCTCTTAGTTTTAGTTATAACCGAGTTGTTGCTGTGTTTTCTTCTGAGATTGACTCTGGTTGTGTATGCTTGTATACGCACGCAGCAGGCGGAGTATTATTTTTTAGTTTGGGCTATCAATGTTTTGTCACCTGGCGGACATTATCTTCCCATCAGAAGCAGTCACACTTTCAGCAAATGTGTACTCGTTTCATCCCTCCGCTGACCAAACTGATCCACCTCGTCTTATTTAGTCAAAAATACCTGCTCTTGATCTGCACATTATGTGTCATTGAATGAGCTTCTTAAACTCATTACTATACGATTTTAATTTCAGAAGGTGTTGCAGGTTTGGCCTGTCTCATTATCATCTTCATCCAACTGTAATACAACAAAATTCCTCATGTTGAGATTAAATAAATAATACTTATTTCTAATTTTGAAGAAATAATAAATAAATAAAAATCACACAATTAAAATGGAATTAAGGAAAAAAAAAGGTCTGACCTGCAGATTATACAGAGTGGCTCAGAAACACCCATGAATTTTACGGGATTTTTTTTCATTGTGAAAGCACAACATTTTGCCTCCATTAAAACATTATTGAGCATATTTTGTTTTCTCTTTATGCGTCAAAGGAAACAAATATCAGCGATAAAACACAAACTAGGAGCTGTGTCGACAGTTTAAACCGGCGTATATAAAGTGTATGGATAGCTCTGACTGGACGCAAAAGTCTGACATGCTTACTGAGTGTGGTCCTGCTGGAGGTTGTACTTCCTGTTAAAGGTGTTTAAAAAAATAAATAAAATAAAAATAAATAAAATTTAAAAATAAAAAAATTTAAAAATGTGTTTTTCCTCTCTGCTGTCGCCCGCTGCCTTATTAATGCTCAGGGCAGGGATTTAATGGAAAAGAGTATTTTCTTCTTTTGCTCAGCTGTTTTGTTTTTTGTGTATTATAATAATATATTATAAAATGGATTAAAGTGGTTTGTTTAGTTCTTTGTTTTTCTAACACAATGAAAGAAAACAAAGTGAAATGGGAAGAAAAGAAAAACAAGAAATTGAAGTTCACACTTAATCGAAAAATGACACAAGAAAAACTCATAATTCACATTTTCTGACATTTCCCTTAAATAATTGTGGTTCAGAAATAAAAAGACTAAGTGGAAGTAAGAAGTTTTTGATGGCTAACCTTTATTCTAATGCTTCTGTATTAAAGGTTTTGTAGAAGCAAAGAAAAAAGGAGCAAAAAGAAGCACAAAATTTATGTGCCTCATTAAGGAAGCTGACAGCACATCCGTAGATCGTATCCATCCTCTGCCTCTCTAATAGTAGTAGAAGTCGCTACCGGTGCATTTGTTAATGAATAGTCAATGCATTGCACTACTCTATGTAGATATAGAACTAAATAGATTATATCTGCATCCATACAGCAACAAGCAGTTCATGGTCCAACACCAACAACAAGAACAAAAGTCAGTAGAGATGGGACATGATGGTTTCATCCTGCTCCTGTTCAGCTTTTTACCTATTGTTGGACATGATTTCATCTCTTTGCTCAAGTTGTTCCTTCAATCAACTCTATGGATTGTAATGATACAAAGGTTTGGGTTTGTTCTTACTGCTCGTTTCCTCTTAGATCATGTTTACTTTAACTCACAGTGATTCCTTTTGATGAGTTACTGTGTACATGAATTGTGCTGGTTTTTTTTATCTTTCTTTATGCATTTATTTAAGTGCTTTCAGTTTAGTGAAGAGTCGGTTGGTTTTCTGAACTCAGCATTGCCCACCGTTCTGATTGTTGTTGTTTTTTAATGATGTATTATGATGAGTTATTATGTGTTCCTCCTACAGTAACTTCCACACAGCAGGTCATTTATGGGAGCATGAATACGGGCGATCATGTAATCAGTTTGATTTTGATCGAATTAATCTACATTTTTCCACAGTAGTGCAAAAAGCAGGTCTAAGATCTTTCTTTGAAAAATATTTTCCAGGAATTGCTCAAAACTTCTAAGCGTAGGGAGATGATTTATAGCCATGGATGATTGTGGTTGCTTCAACTATATTTTCATGTTGCAGATAGATGCTGTCTGTGCTTATAGATGCTGTGTAACACTGACCAGAGTTTCCAAATGCTGAATAACAATAATGTGGAAAGAGTTTAGAAACTCTGGTTTCAAGTATGATGAGGTAGCGTTAATTTAAATACTGACCATTTTTACCATTGTGGCTTTGAAAATGTTCATAAATTAATTAATAAAGGAAATCTTGAGCGCTGCTCTGAGAGGCATGTTGTGTTTCATTCACAAACGTCAGAGATGATATTGAAACGTCAGGAAAACGTGTAAAACTGAGCTCACGGGCATCCGCTGCTGCTTTGATTCGACTTCCACACGCAGTTCCATTGTTTTCTCTTAAATTAAGCCGATTAAATGCCACAGTGGCTCAGGATTTAGAAACATTTATAAATATATCAGTTGGCCTCTGTAATCCCACTGATGTGACAGAAGAACTGGTGCCAGTTTCTCAACCTCCAGCTGAGCCATTAAGCTGCTGCTTGAGTGGGTTTTTAAGGTGATTCAACAAGTCGTACAGGCAGTCTTGCAATACAGATTTTCCCGAGGGCCCTGCCACCATCATTGGTCCTTGATGTTGTCTGAGCTGCTGAAACTCTGATACATGATTTCATTTCTTTGTATTTATGTATAAATCCCTACCTCAGATCACAAACACAAGCTTTGGAGACACAAACTCGTTGTTGCGTGTAACTAGATTGCATCTTTGTTGCAACGTTTCCTCATCGTAGGTGCACCAAAAAAGGATTATATTTAACATAACGAGTCAATTTTTATTTATGAACCCAGCAGACTTATTAAATTAATTAGCTGAACTAGATGCCATGCACACCCTCGCTTTTATCCCCGAGGGCAAAAGAATATTTCATAGTATGGCTTTGATGTTGGAGTAAACATCATACAGATTCATCAAGGCTCTGTGTAAACATTAAAGGACCAGCAGCGGATGTGTTCTATTAGCAAGGCTTAGCATCTGCTGTACGTGTGTGGTTTGTTGCACTAATGTGTTGTATGTGTTATTAGTATATGATAAAGAATGATTTGCTGCTTCATCCCCGGGGGCTTGTAGGTGAAAGGCTAGAAAACGGTATTTGTATGTGGGAAAAACACAGTTTGCAGTTTGCTTAGTGAATTATTAATAGCTGTGGGCTCGCAGGCCTCTGACTCTTACAGTTTTTTTAGCATTTAAAATGCTTTTTTTCTTTTATTCTGCAAGAAAAAAAAAAACCCAGAAAAGTGCAGCTTTAATATATCGACTCTGTCTTGACCTGCTTTTTATCTTTGATATTAACCTGGTCCAGCATCTTTACACTTAACCTCACCACATCTGTTTTATACTGGTGCACCTGAGCAATGAGGGAGAAAATCAGAGGGAGTCTAAAGTCAGCTAGCATGAGCACTGGTGCCTCAGAAATGTTTTTTTCAACCAGTATGGTAAATCCACCATGCATGATCCATGATACCACTATTATTTATCACATTTTTTATATAAAAAAAACCCCACTATCACCGCTATGTGTCTAAGAGACCTCTATTTTGACCCAGAAATAATAATGACGCCACTTCCTGTTAAGCTTTCAATCAGAGAGCTTAAATTGACAGTAATGAGCAGCCAAAGATCAATAAGTGAGCAGAAAGTTGTATGAAAAGAAGAAAAATAATGAACCTCCATGGCTGGAATAAAGCCAAGATGTTTCTGAGTTGCTTTAGTGAGGATAGGATGTAAATAGTCGCATAAATAACTGTAAATGAGGGAAAATTATAAATATATGAATGGTTTCTCTTGTGTTTGTGTTTACGTGTTTACGTTCAAACAGGTCACTGTTGACCTGTGTGTTATTTTTACTGTTGGTAATAAATTCCTTTATGGTGCCGTATCTATTGATACATTCATAATTTTAGCCTCATAATCTGACAACTGAGGCTGTCCTTGAGACATCATGTTAAAGTCAGACAGGGGGCCAAATGTGTCCTGAACGGTTATTTCTGGGCTTTTTTTTTGTGTGTAATGATCACATTGAAGGTCCAGTTAGCTGTGGCTTTGCTGTCACACGAATAAACTCATGCAAACAAGAAAAGAACAGAAGAAAACAGTTTTCGATGCCATTTTGGAAAATATGCAAATGAGCTCCCCTTCGTTTCTGTGTATTATAAGCCACACATCTGTTGCTGCTGCTATCCGACAGTCTGCAGAGGCTCACAAGTTGGCTCCCTTTTTTTAGCTGGAAAAGGTACAATAATCTTGTTTTGATGTGGCATTATCGTGCTTAATATCCTGAAAGTCGTATGTGCGGACATTCCTGCCAAGCCGTAAGTGACTGACTGGATTCAGCTTCGATGATTCATCCCTGCGAGACGGAGCTTGATTGTAAAATGTCAGCTTTAAACCGAGATTAAACAGAACCACTCAGGAGAGCTGAGAGGGGTAGTGTGTGAGCGTGTTTGTGTAATACACTACTGAATGCATCACGGTCCCCTGTGCAGCCATCCGTTTATTTCTCTGCTCTGTAAAAGTGAATTTTTATGAAGTTGTGCACACAGTTGAAGCATCTCCGATACAATTTACTCTGACAGGACCGGGAATAACTGGAGTTCATCTTCTCAAAGTGTTCCTAAAAATGTGAAACTAGTTCACAGTTCTCCCCTCAGGCTGAAAGTTTCTGTATCTGTCGGCCGTAAAGTCTGAAGACTGTTTCTTTTTCTCTGTTGCAGTGGTGGGACGTGGCGACAGGCGACGCCCTTCAGACCTTCTACCCTACAGGAAGCGCTCTGAAGAAGATCCACGTGTCCTCGGACTTCTCCACCTTCGTCACCATCGACAGCATCGGCATCCTCTACATCCTCCGGAGGATTGAGTGAAGACGGGGGACAAGAACAACACAACCATCACAATACTACAGTGTTAGCGAACTGTGTAGCATCAAGGCTAAGTTTACATAGCTTCCTTCTCTTGCACTGACCCATGACTCAAGACATAATAGAAAATTGCATTTTTTTTTTAATTTGAAGTCCATTTAACTAAAAGAAACAAACAAAAAAAAACAATAATTTACATATATGTACTGTATATTACCATGTTATATGTCTGCTTTATTACGGTGCAAAAGGTGTGAACAGGGGGCAGAGCACAAGTGTCAGAGTTTTTACCATGAGTGATGCAATAGGTATCACAGATGTGTTTGTGTGTGTGTGTATCAGGTATGATACATAGAAAATAGATTTTGACACACACTACAGCTCTTCAAAGTGCCGATATTTAATCCTCAAAAACGTATCCTACTTTACATAAAACTCAGTCGAACGTAGCGCATTAAATATAACACTCAAAAAAGGATCAATATCATTAAATATACCAGATCCTCGCACTTTTTCAGATTTAATTAATAAACCTTGTTTTTGGGGTTGAAACATTGTCTCTGAGCTGATTGTTCGTCACGTTTGCATTTGATGGTCAATGTTCTGCATCTGATCTGAGCCTCATCTTGTCTTTTCGAGCCTTTTATACCCACTACAGCCTCAGTCTGAAAGGAGAACGACTGCAGTGCGAGAAACAGGTTGTGCCTTCCCGGTCCACCAGCACACGCAGAACTTTTGGTGCAATTTGATGAGCATTAAAAATGCATGTGGGCATGAAGTTTTAATGATTTAAAACATTTAAAATTGTACCCAATCAAAGCCTGCGGACTGTTTGCACTGCCAAAGTATTTGTACTGTTGAACTTAGATCAAAGGTAAATATTTTCTAAAAAAAAAATAAAAAAAAGTGATTTATTATTCATAATCAAATTCCCACTTGTGCTTTATCAACTGCTTTTTAGATCATTTTCTACCAGTCTGTTTTGGCTCTATATCCCATTTTTAAGCACATTTATATGCTGTTGCAGTCTTATTGAGCCATTTCCATGTTTGGAGCACTTTGTAAACTATACGGAAACTTTTGTTTATATAATGTGTCCGTTAATGAGAAACCGTGCTTAGACATGTTTCTTGAATAAGAGCCTTTACGTTAAACCTGGAGTTTACCCCGGGTCCAGTTGGAGGCACAGGTACAAACAGACTTCTTTCACGCCATCATTAGAGGGCAGATTTTAACGCGTTCTTTCAGATCGGTGCATTAAATTCAATCAATAAATGTCCCTCTGGTGTGGAAACATCTGCATTAATAGTTGTGTATGTTCTGGATGTTTTTATAGTTCTATAATGTGGTGTGAGTGTAATTTATGAAATGATAAATCTACTTATGCTGTCATGTTGTGTGCATGTTCTTATTGCAACATGTGAGGTTTTTATTTGTCCTTTTTTATTTACAGCTAATCCCACCACAATAATAAACGTTCACACCCAGAAAACTGTTCTAGTCATTATATTGTTCTATGTGTCATCTTGTTCTACTTTTCTATTTTTGGTCTATTTTATGTAAACGTTGAACTCATCACTCTTGTCCCATGACTCAAAGAGTATCTGACATGAACTTGTTCAAAGGTCATTTCATTTCAAGATTTGTTGGTCAGCAGTGAGGATTAAAGGCTGACTTAAAGGCATATTGTCTTGCAATGAAATTAATAATTTAAGTTTAAAAACAAAATCCTATACAAGACAAACAGAACTTATTTTTACCTGTATATTGTCTAAATTAGGATCCTACTAACGAGTTCATGAATGTTAATAATCTCCTGTTTCAATATCTTATTTCCAGGATGGCCCAATAACTTCCTGAAAGTAGCAGAGTTGGTTAAAAATGCAACAGGTTTTTCTAATTTGTTCTGGGATCCTCTCTATTTCTAACATTCTTAGAGAAAAAACTCTGAGCTTCTTTTGTCTCTTCCTCTCCTCTCAGTGCAACTGGCAGATGGCCTCGCTTTGTTCTGCCAGGTTTCTTCTTTCTGAAGGTTTTTTTTCTCTGATGTTGGATTAAAAAAAGATTCATGAGTTTTAAATATAGTAAACAGAAAAAGCTAAATGAGAAACAGATGTTGTGCACCGCAGTAAAAAAAAAAAACATTCTCATAAAATATTTAAACATGAAGTTTGTGTTGTTCTGGTTCTCTGCTAAACTCTGGGATCAAATGGTTTGTCACTAGCTTTTACTAAAATGGTGAACTTTTGGTAGAAATCCTGAATAATTAATCATTGAAGCTTGTTTCATCTAGATGTAGTTTACATTTTCAACAAAACAAATAAACTATACTGTGTATACGAAGTGCTGGGAAAACACAGTTTACACGAAGGTACTATTCATGAAAAAAAAAAAAAGCAAATAAAGAAATCCCCTTCTCCTTGAATGAAATTAGATCTGTAAGAGAAACAAACCATCCACATGCAGTTTGTCTGACCGATATTTTTGCCATGCTGTGGGTATCGAGCATCTCTTACTGATCTTTAAATGTTATTATAACACATTTTCTGTCTGATCCTGTCACGTCAAAAATAGTTTCTAAGGTGACCAAAGGTTGTTATTGTCAAGAGAAGATCCAAAAGTGCATTAAGACATGTTATATCTACCGTACTTATTATACTGTACATCTTTGATTTAAATTTTAAGGCTCTTTAAGTTTGAAAATGTCTTGTTAATCTGAACTCCTTTTAAATCATTTTAGGTTGATTGGTCCAGGTTCTTTATAGATAAAAGCTGGTCTGATCTTTACATGAGCGTGTTTGTATCATTTATTTATTTTCCGGCCGTTAGACAGTGGATGTCTTGTAGCTAAATTATACAATTGAGAGTTTTGTGTGTTGTTTTAGAAAACAGACTTTTCACATGTTGGCACGGAGATTCTTCCAGTTTCTTTCTGTCCTGCACCAAAGAAACTTTTACTGAAGTGTTTTATGAGCTCTGAGTGTGAAGTGATCGCTGAGAGTACATCTGTGCATGAAGCATTCAGCTTATAACTATTAATCCTTTTTGATGATATTATACTTTGTTTTTATGAATTATTACGATTATAACTGTCCACTTTTTACTTCACTGTTAAAATCACTGACACAACAAGAGCACCTGCATCTGATTTGTGACAGACTTCTCTCTTATTCCCTCTCAGACCAGAGGTCCGTCTGCTCAGAACTACATGAGGACAAGAGTCTCGCACATAAACTGAGCCGCTGTAACAGCTGTGTGTGTGTTATTAACGCCTCCCTGTTACACACCTGCTGGACTGGAAGTAAACGTGGACACATCTCAGCCTTACAGTGGTGGCTGCATTTACTCAGATTCATGGTGACGGCTCATATAAGACGCAACCATGACAATAACATCAGCTTTGCTAAAGAGTTTGTTATCATGGTTTATATGTTTCTAAAGATCCAGGACCTAGAAACTGTGGGACATTAGCTATTATTCAAGTCAAATCAACCAAATCAGATCAAACTTTATTTGGATGGCACTTTTCATTCATGATGCATCACAGAGAAAAACATCAAATATCAATATCACACACCTGATCATGCTCTCCTGTTTAATTTTACAAATTTATCACCATACACTTGACTCCATTATGAAGATAGAGAAGCTTCTGCTGTGGAGTTTGTAAAAAATTATATGGCAACACAAACACTTTGACTTTATATCCTGCCATTAAATGTCTATTCTTTGCATGAGACAAACAGAGAAACTGGGCAGCGGGCATCAAACCCTGTGAGACATTAGTTGAGAATTACTCAAAATTTCTGGGTAAAATATAACCTCACCATCTGTTTTTCTGTCTCGGGACCCTTCTGAAGACGTGTTGAACTCACACACACTAAACCAGTCCATGTTATCTGGCCTAAACAGGACCAATGGCTCGTGCTCTGACGCTAAACTTAAAGCTGTCTATTTCAGGGTGTTTGGTTGTGGCTGCCGCTGCGGATCATCACCACAAAGCGTATCAGCCACGGTGGAAGACTTGGAGCAAAGTTTCTGTCTATTTATACATCACCTGGTGGGTTATTTAGTTTCAGTGAGGACAGACTGAAAGCGAGCTTAACACGAGAAAGAAAAACTGTCCCAAATCTTGGGCGCAAACAATTCTGAGGAGTCTGTAATCACATCCAGGACACAGAGGAAAGGCAATATTAGCTGTGGGCCTGTGTGGGGAAAGATTAAACATCTAATTGTTGCTGATCTTATTCAGTTTCACACCTGTGTGAAGCTCTGACATCAATAAGCTGATATTTTTAATGAAAATTAGGAAAAGATTGAATTGTGGTTTTTTTTTCCCCCTCCTCATTACCAGCTCCGCTCACATCCAGCTGTCTCCAGGGGAGCAGAGTGGAGTTAAAGCCTGGTTAAGGTGTGTGTTTTAACCTCATTAATTCTAGTCCCTCTTGATTGATTAATCTTTGTCTGCTTGCTGAAGTAATTAATGTTATCTTGCCTGCACGCCACTGACACCACCGTCCTCTCGCGGCTGCAGCAGGGCCGGGGTTTCATGATCTGGTGACGTTTCTAAAACAATTCAGGCTTCCTCTGAAATCTGAAATTTGTACTGATATTCAGATTGAGCCTGCAGCTGGAATGGCAGGAAAAAACATTAGAAATGTAAAGTTCAAGGCTAATTAGTTTGCTTTAGCAGCAGGTTAATGAGAGGTTGATATTTCAAGCTTGTTTGCTGCTCAGTAAGAGGTCTGTGGCTGCATGCGGGCTCCCAGGAGACCCCCCTCTCCCTCATTTGCCTTTTTTTTAAAAATGGTGGCCTTTTGCAGCTGTTCAGCAAACACAGTCACACTCACATGCATGAGAACTGAACTGAGGATGGATGGACTTTGGTTTGATAAATATGAACCTGAAAGTGCCATCAGGCTTAGTTGTTCAGAGCTGCAGCTTCATAGTAAATTTTAAGTTTTTCTGTACTTAAGTTTATTTTAATTTCTTGTTTTTAGCTTCAGTGTTTCCTCATACGGGGGAAACACAATACTAGGAGCTGTCTTATAGGTCACCCAGGCCTGGAGGGTTAAACATTAAATAAAAAATCTAAAATTGCAGATAAAATCCATCATAGATCTTCACTTTTTCATGGGATCTTGTGTTTGGCTTTTTGATTTATTTATGAAGGACATCAGCAAGTATAAAAAGCTTCTGTTGATTGCCAGTCCGAGTCCTCCGCTTTAACCCCTTAATGTCTAAAAAAGAATATTAAAAAAATGGAAAACGACTGGTATAAAATAAAGTAATATTTAATGAAGAATAAATCCATTAGAATTAATAGATTAAGTTAAATAATTTTATATAGATATAAATACATAAATATGAGTGAATAAAATCTAATTGATAGAAGTTTGCAATAAATTATATGGATTAAAATGTATAGAATGAAAAATGTCCAGAGTTGTTTTGTCAAAAATTGACAACATCTGGTATCAAGGGGTCAACTTCTATATCACCACTATATTTAAAAATTTGAATTGATAGTATCAAATTTGTATTTAGCTGTCTGTTACGTTGTATTAAAACTATAAATTTGAGTGAAATTATAATAGATTCACAGATTATGTTATAATTTTTAATGTTGTTTGGCATCAAACGTGTGAATTTACAGTACATTGATACAGAATAGAATAAATTATTCAGTAATGGTCATTTAGCTCAGCTTACTTCTAGCAGATACTAATGGTGGTGATCTAGTCATCACACTAAAATAAAAGTTTAACAAGATTCTAGTCAGGACATGATAATTTTTTATACAAATGGAGAGCAGAGCGGAGACATGCGGATGAAGCTGAAGTATTTCATGCCTCTTGAATAGTCATGTTTTCCCTACCAGGTATAGAAAAGAGAGTATAAAGTTAAAGAAGTTGCAGCCTCCTCACAGCAGAGTGATGAAGGGTGTATGTGTTCAGTAAGATGCTGCTGTGATGCTTTATTTATCGCTTTTTATTCACCATGTTCTTGTGATGAGCTGTGGTCCATACCCCTCTTCCGAGTTGAGCTATCTGACAGCCAATCAGCATTGGGATAAGGAATCCCATCATCCCCAGGGGTTATGTGGTGTTAGTATTTTGGAGGACTCTGCTTTTGTCCATCCATGTTGGAAAAAAATCCATCACTCTGTGGGGACTGAGAACAAGTTAAACCCCGAGTTATTTACTGAGGCATAAAGAAAAACAAAAACAATCCCCACAGACGTGCGGATGATAAACAGATTTTGTGTAATACAGCTGAAGCAGACCTCCTGCTTTTATTGCAGGCTCAGCTTGGCGGAGCCCAGAATCTGGGAGTTGGAGCGACTTTCTTCTGCAGAGCCGCCCTGAACCCCGGTGCTCCGTCTCTGAGGGAAATTCATCCGTTTTTGGAGCAGTGCATGTCTGTCTGATGGAAACATCCCCAGAGTTCTTCACTTTGTGGGTGCTGACAGCGAATACAGAGAGCGATTTATTGTGTCACTATATGTCGGAGATGCTCTTTAGATGGAGGAAAGTAACATACTGTAGTATGAATTCAAAATAAGGCGGCATAAGAGACTCTGCCTAACATGTTGTGCCACAATATAAGCACCCAAATGCAGACCGAACACAGGGGAGCTGAAGCTGCTGGTGGTCTGGACTGGAGCACCACAAGGGTCTGTCAGCATAAATCAGCAAAAATATGTCAAAATATCCTTGCTGATACAGAAAAGTCTCCCAGGTATGTGGAGGTGCTGCCGGGCATCTGTTTCATCTTTCATGATGCGAAAGCTACAAGTAATACTGACTGATTTTAATAAGAAAATGGTCTGAAATGAGATCACCTGTGGTGCAACAATGTTCTTTAACTGATTCACTGACTCACCATTAAGGCTTTTATTATAATACTAAGTATTATCTGTAATTTATTTACATTTATTAACATAGTTAATAAAATTCTGTTTTTTTAAAAATATGAATGATTAGGTAGAAATGAACAACGAGTATTGAGTATGATATAAGCGATGTAGAGAAGGATTTGAATGAAGCAGGTGCGTAGAGTGTGGAGTGTCTGGTGTGTGTGTGTGTGTGTGTGTGTGAACTCCACCTGCTTATCAGTCGCTGTGAAGGCAGCTACACTGATCACAGGCCTCTCTGCGATGGCCCACCTCGCCAACATCTTATCTCTGAGACGCACCGATGCTGCTCTGCTATTTGAACCTGTCTCGGATCGGAAGATCGCCTCATTCCCCGCTTCCATCTCACCCTGTCGCACTCTGGCTGCACGCGCATGTGTGTGTATAGGCATATGCTCTGTTCCTCCTGACCTTGGCCAAATATTGGTTTCTGTTCCTGTCAGCTGTTGGCTCAGCTGCGCGCCACCTTTATTGGTTCCCCACATCGAGCCAAAGGGGCTCCGAGCCAGCGCTCGTCACTGTTTGGCTATTCCTCATTTCTCCTTAGCTCTTTCGCCTCACCTCCCTCGTCTGCCTCGGATGGTTTGGGCTAATTCAGGAGCTGCACTCATGTGAAGGGTTTGGGACCAGAAGTGGCAGAAATGGAGGGTTTTAAGTTCATGTTATTGAGAGCAGTGGCGGATTTAGGAAGTTTGGGGCCCTAGGCGAAGGCAGACATGGGGCCCTTTGTTGGACAACACGCATTGAGATGATTTACCTTTATACAGCTCAAATTTGGACAGCAGCAA
>JAVQJG010050958.1:0-12787 GCA_036024015.1 Craterocephalus amniculus | reverse complement strand
GAGGATGTTTAAAATTATGTAGGCCTGTAAAACAGTATAATTATACATTTTACAAAACTAATGCAAATATGACTAGTTCAAGATGGGGTGTGCTTATGCAATGCAACATGAGCTCAGCTAAGAACCGCAGCTTATTCTAATTATTCATCGTTATGATCCAAAACATAAAAATTTTAAAGCAAGCCATTTTTATATTGATGCAACTTCTTAGAGCAGCAGCAGCCTGTCTGCAGCGGCAGGTAGCAGCGAGTGGCTACCGTCTGTGGAAGAGGAAAAAAGAGACGTGGACGAGGTGGAATCCGCTCCGTGAGTCACGAACCAGAAGAGCAAACTGGAGTCCTTTTCGGTCTCGCCGCTCTCTCCACCTTGAGAATGGCAGACCAATATTTATCCGCGTTTTGTCCCTTTCCTTGAAAAATAACGTTGTTTTCTTGAAGGTAATATTGGCTCCTCGTCGTCTTCGGTCGGGCGCTTCCCACTTCTACCGCCGTGAGTCTCTGCCATCTTGAGTGCTGGCGCTGCGCCGTAACTCTGCCCTGTGGTGGCTCTTTATTAAGACGGGGGCGCGTGTGTGCGTGTTCGTACATGGACGTACATGCACGCGCGGCCGGGCCGGCTAGTAAACACAGAACTGGAGATCAACACACAGAGGCGCTGTGTGACGTCGCGCTAAACTCCAGATGAAAATACACACCCGGTTCTTCACAAAAAGATTTTTTAATTCCTTCAGTGTGAAAACAATGAATTTCGCTTTTAGCTCCTTACTATGCTCTGATTGGCTCAGGGTTTTAAAGATTAGGAGGTGAGAGAAGAGACTGAGGATGGGATCATTCTAAGAATACAGGACAGAGGAGGGGAAAAAACACAGAGAGCTGCAGGAGTTGCCCATGTACAGAGCAGAGAAATAGAAAGGAAACAGAAATTCCTTTTTAGTTTGCACTTCCGTTTTATTCTTAGCACCTCTGTCATTTTTAAATATAACTACAATGAAACAATTAAGCGCAACAGCTGGAGCTCGAAAAAGGTGAAGACTGAGGTTCTGTTTTGTTGTTGTGTGGTTGATGTTGGTTCAGCAACAGTTTCTGAAGAAACATTTAAGAACCAAACTTGACCAGTATGCTTAATATCATCAATACAATACAAACACACAAACCACATAAGTTTTGTCCTGATCATTTGGCACAGCCCATATGCATCCTGGCAAATGGCAGGCCTTTTACAACTTTGATTCAGGCAAAGATCATGGTTTGGATTAAAACACACAAATAAGATAAATTCCAAAGTATGTTAAAAAAAAAGCTCCAGAAAGTCTACATGTGATTGGGTTATCAATAACTATGCCCCCAAATCCATGAACTTCTTTGTTCAGGTTGCAATAGAAGGAAAACTCTGGAATGCTAAGGCATAAGGAAGAATTTTGCCTTTGCCTGTGGAGAAAGGTGGTGAGCAATAACACAACAGTGGGAAGGTTTTGGGTCGTGATAACAGAAAATAGAAATAGAAACGCTGTGTACGAGGCGATAAATCGTCGCCCTGTACAGCAGACCTATAATGGCTGGGAAACAGTGCTGGTGTATTGCAGAAGCCGCTGAGAGGCACTTGGCTCATTAATTTGAGGTATTGAGGGGATGAGTGTGTGGGAGTGAGTGAGTATATGACACGACAAGGCTTTGATGCGCTGACAGGTAGAAGGCTCATTCTCTTGCTCTTCTCTTGTCATCATTCCCTGATTTCACATCTCCCACTTTCTCTCATTCTTGATAAACTCTCTACCAGATGGGTTATTGTTCCCCTTTTGGTGTCTTCACCGTTTCACTCCATGTGAGCTCTCTCCGCTTCCTGTTTCTGACTCTTCTCGGCTGCATGTCTTCCTCATTTTCTTTTTCTAACTTTTCTCTGTCAGCATTTTCTCCCCCACACTGTGGGCTATCGGTGGATTTCTATAGCAGACGTATGACAGGACATTTAGTTGAGAGAAGGTGCAAACATGTGTCAGTAAAAAAAAAAAGCACATGGAAAATGATTTCAGTGTACCAACGAGATCTTCATGATGTTCGATTGTTACTGGGGCCGTTAACAGGAAATATTAATGTAAAAAATTATTAGATAATCCTTGTTCTCTCATTTTCTTGTTCATTTCAAATCCCTGGTACCACTGAAGGTACATCTGTTTGGACAAACATAATGATAACAAAAAAAAAAAAAAAGCTCATAAGAGCTGCTAGCCATTTTTACATGGTTTTCTAAAAACCTAAATCACAGAAGATTTTACATTAGCTTTGTTATTTTACGACCAAAAAGACTGTTTACACACATTTATTGTTTTCTCTTCATACTCCTTTAGTGACACAATGCACACATGAGTTAGTACTTGATAGAATGAACAAGACATTGAAGAAAACAAGTTGATCTAATAATTTTACGTGACTGTAAAGCACTGCTTGGTTAAGATGGTGATGAGGGGGCTTCACTGAGTAAGTGATGTTTGCATGTGGCCCTGTAGGCCTTTCAGTGTAGTATTATTCAGAAAATAACCATTATATTCCAGAGCCTTCCAAATTTCAGACAAATCCTGTATTATAAAACCCTGAAGTGGATGGTTGCTTTACTACCAGAAATCTGATTTTAAGTATGTTAGATTTTTATTATTTAGTCAAATTTATAGTCTCCAGCTTGTTTTATTTGTGTTTGGTAATTTAATGACTTAAATACCTCAAATCAGTCCTTACAATGAAGGTTAGTGAAACTTTGACTGCACCTCAATTACATCTTGTCATTTTGATGTGTCAATTATACATGTTGTTACAGTGAAGGGCTAATGACTTCTTCCAACAGTCTTGCCTTAATGAAGTTCAGTGATGTCAAAAAATAAAAACTCACTCAAAGCAAATTACTTTCTGACTGTAAAGACCAAAAACACAACCTGTAATTATCTTTTTGTTGAGTGAAACACCAATTAACAAGACAAGTCTTACTGGATTAGAAACAGAAGCTTGTGTTTTTATTCCAAAACAGGGAAAAAAGACCACCAGTCAGATTTAGATCGCAGTTCATCAGTACATTATCACCCAACCTTTACCTTCCCCCTTTACTTCACAACTACCTGCAAAACAGTATCTCTTTCACATGACTGCTTTGATAAGATCTGACTTAACCTTGGTGAGGGGCATCACCTCCAACAATAACAGTACCTTGTCACAACTAGAAAACATCACCTTCAGGGGGCAAGGGGTTACATTAAAAGAGAAACGCATGTTTTTAGATGTGGCCTGATTTTAATTTTAGTATTTAGTTCAGGATAATTTCTTATGTTCTCTTGTGAATGTTAAATTGTACCTGTAATAATCTTTTTTACTGTAATCCTTAATCTTGTGTATCTTAAGATTTGCCTTGCACTCAACATAACTCCAAATGTAATCATGTAAATATCAGGGAGAGTTTTTTTCTTGGGGAATGTGTCCTCATGGAAATAAGGCGTTTGGGAGAAGTGTTTTTTGATTGGAGGAATTCCTGGGGCTTGGCAAGGGGGCAGGCAGGGATGATTATGGTGGTTTATAAATATACAATTTCTGTTGTTAGTCAGAGAGCTACTTAAACTACATAAACAAGCATGCGATAGACCTCAGCTCTGTTGATCCAACTCTTTGAAGCTGGCTTGGATACATTGCGATCCCCAGTCTTGAACTCTTCTCAATGACTTTGGTGATCCCAAACTTTTTCTCGACCGGCACTATGACACAGAAATGTTGTTTAATTGAGATGTCTCAATAACCTACAAAATTTTATACACTAATTAATGTCCCCATCAGGATGGATCCCAATTAGTCTGCTTATCCGTGACCTTTATCAGACCACCATCATTAGACAACATTTTTAATAAGTCCAATTGTTCCAAATACGACGTTTTTTTGAGAATTATTAACAGAATTAATGGCATTTCTTTTAGCCTAAGCTGTGCTGTATAAAAGGAAATTTTGTGTGCGTGAACAGAAGTTACCTGGAGCTGTCTTTTTAGGTTCTTAAAGCTGCTTAGCTTTCCCCTCAACCAAAATCCTGCTTTAGTTCTCCCTGACTGTAGGGAAGTTTCAGAATAATTAACTAATGTTGGGACATTTACTCTTGAGGTGAATTTACAGGTGAGTCATTGACTCAACCTTCCATCTTCTTTGTTGTTTGAATCAATATCATCTGATTGTTGTATTAATTATTGTACAGTTCTTATTCTTACATTTTACTCTTATTTCACTAAATATTGTAATATGTACTTTATTCATCCAAAGAGTATATCTTATTTTTGACATGTAGGTGGACCATAAAGTCTCAATGAGCTCCTTAAGCAGTAACACAGTGATACACATTATCAAAGATCATTGTGGGGATTGTCAAATTATCAGACATGTTTTGCATTGTTAATCACATTCCATTAGAAAAACGTTAATAAATCTACTCACATCTCCTCAATCCTCACTGTCAATTTCATGTCCATGCTGTGTGTCTGGGTCTGACAAGTAGAGATGAAAGAGGGTGGCTATTATTTAAGGTTTTCATAACAGATGAAATCATGAGTAATTGAAAATTAAAAAGATCCCCTTTAGCTGGTACAGTAATTAAAAGTTAATGGAAAATTGTCAGAGTACAGACACAGCAGGTGTTATCATTTGGAACACATAACGGCATGGCAATTCACAAAGAGTTTACAGAGGTCAGAGCAGAGCTTTCTGAAGGTGTCTGGAATCTGAATCACTGAAACATCTGCAGGAAGTTCATCTGGAATGAGCAGCATTCTCTGTTCTGAGATGTTCGTGGCATGTGGGCTGAGGATACTGATTAACAGATCTCAGATAAGCTACTGTATAAAAACTGCACATCCGCACTAAAAGTACATGGTTATGGTTAGAAAAATGTCAAGTAGGTGTTTAGGTGGTAAGGATAATAAAACAGTGTCTCAGTTAACACAAATCAGATATTTAGAAAATCTAAAAGTGACACGTTGAAGTCGGAAAAGGCAAAAAAACAACTTCTTATCTGGGGGAAAAATCCAAAGCAATGCTCGCATATTGTTTTTTGGCCGATTGCGTCATGAGGTGCCTAATTTGTTGATTCATTATTTTTGCCAGATTTAAGTGCAAATTAGTTCTCTACAGGAAGAGAAGAGAAAATATAAAAGTTACTGGACTGTCACATATTGTGGAAATACCTGGTTTTCTCCTTGCCTTTCCCCTTGAGCAAATTATATGTCTGCAACACTTTAGGGAGGTGGTTGTGGACTGTGGTGAAAGAGAAGTGCCTTCAGAGGCCTATTAGCAGCTGAGTCTACAATGTTGATGTGGACGTTTTTAACTTGAGCTTCTCCCTCTGCCTCAATCCGCCTCATCTGTCTCACTCTGTATGTTTCCCAGTGTTTTGTTTTGTGTCAACAATGATTAATGATCTCTACACACTACATCAAATGTACTGGGACACTTTCAGTTCATGACAGCTTTGACGAGCACATAATAGCTTACTGTACACATTGTAATATTTCTTTACACTTCTGTACACACTAAAGTTTAAATGTAAAACAGCACATTCTGGGAATCTTTATTAACATGCTTTAACAACTTTCACTATTTTACACAACCTGAGTACAAAATAAGTTTTCAGTTTACGTACATGCGTTTGCCGTGACAACAGCATGAGATTGTGTCCTTCTTTTTTCAGTTTTTTTTTAAATCATTAGTTTAAAGAGTAAATGTGAGCCAGTATTTTTTCCTTCCCATTTTGTAAAGTATTTGACTTATTTGACTGAACTACAGAAATATTTATGCAAATTAGATCAAGAATACTAAATAAATAATGCAAATGACATCAAGATGTCCTAACTGCAAGTGGTTTTTGTTGCTAGGCGACAGTGACTGGTTACACACACGATAGAGACACTTGTGGATTGAGAGCAGCTTGATTGCGGCAAGCAACCTTACAGTAACCAGCCACAAAAAAGGCATAAATTGTGGGTCAGCTGATAAAACGGAGTAAGTTTCTTTAAATACAAATGGAGGACTCTCAGCTTGGTTGTTGTCATCTCTTTTCTTTTCCATCAATATATCAGTTTCTTTAAGCGAGTGCTTGTTTCAGAGCAACATAGATTACGCTTCTTAGAGTTATTTTTGGCTAGCTGGAATTTACATTTCTCCTTTAAAAGTCTTTCTCTTGTTAAATATGTAAGAATACTAAATTAAATGTAATGTTACATCTGCCTATTCATCTTGCTTTATGTCATTGCCTGAAGTTGTAGCAGCAGAGGAGGCTGACACAACAAAATGAATCAGCTTTATGAGGTTTTATACCACAAAGAGATTTATTATAAAATCACGGACAGTAGTGTGGCAGATGTAGGCATGTTAAGATTTGGCAACATTGTGAAATACAATATTTCTGACATTAAATCATTTCATTAATAAATTTCAAGTTTGAATGTCTGTTAATAGCTCTGAATATTTCTTATGGCCCATTAGCTACTCAGGATTTATGCCTTTATGAACCTGTACTTAAAGGTTGTAAGATAGATCCCTCCCAAGTTGTTCATTTAATAAAATATGCTTCTTATTCCAGATTAACAATGACCTTCATCTTATTCCTGACTATGTCTTTGATTAGTTGTTTTATGTCTATCAGTCTAACTTTTGTCTTTATCTCTCAGTGGCCTACCTGTTGACGGCCTATCTAAATTGTCTTTTAGATTTTTAATAGCACCATGGTTTACCGCTTTATGCTTTCTTTGTATGATATGTTGTAGTGTTTTCATATCTCAATTATTGCCCCTAATTTTTATCAATTCCGTTTTCAGTCTCTTTTTTTTTGCAATGCATTTCATGATGAGGAAAGGTGCTCTAAATTTTAACGCTATTAACATCATTGTCTACTCCGTTTGGCTATGAATTTATACTACACTATATTCGTACATATCATTCATGGTATGAATGACAATGATAAATGTTTCCCACACTTAACATCATTGTTAAACTGCAGCAACTGTAAGTTCATGTTTCTCTCCCTCACGATGTTCACACTGCATGTATTAATGCATAATTACAATACTCTCACTGAGTTCCAACCTTGTTGTACGATTATTCACATCTAACTTGAATATGGCTGCCGTCAGACTCCAATATGCCCTGCATGCACTGAAAAAGGTGGGATGCCATATGCAGCATGCCATGTCTTAACCCTAGTACTAAAGATGCTTTGCGTCTTTGAAGAAGTTTTGATATTGTACAATCATGACAGAATTATATTATATTGTTTTAGCCATTGTTTACATTCAGTCTTACAATTCCCTACCTCCTTCGGTGCAGAATTGGATGTCTGTCTTATTTCAAGCATGTAGACATTTGATGAAATGTAACATGACCACTCAGAATAAGGTTGCTTTGAGAAACATTGGGTCTGTATCCAGTTTAGTACCACATAGAAAAAAAGTAGTTTAAGTTGGACTGTGGGAAAAGGGGATTTGTGCTTCTCAGATTGTCATAAATATATATATATATATTTAAAATCATAAATGGGTCACATGTGGGCAAAATAGTTGACTCTGCCCATAGTGTGAATGTAGTTTTAGTCTAGCTGACTGCAGTCCAGGAAAGTAAGGACAGTTCCAAAATAGTAAAAATCTATTTCTTAAAGTAGCACAAAGACAAGTTTGGTCGGATCATGGAAATCTTGGTTTGTTGGTTAGTACATTTTTTATGTTGTTTACAAAAAATAACAACCAAACAAACAAAATATATACTATCTATCATACTGTCCTCTGCTTTTATCCTAAAAGACGCCCTCCAATCCATTCAACATGAAAAGCCTGCATCAGAGCCTCCTGTTCTGCTCTCTCTGACTGCTCTATTCTGATGAGGCCTTCTGAACCTCAAGGCCACATTTCTGACATCACAGCAGAGGGCTGATGTAACCCCATGTCCCATCACTGGTCCAGCATGCTGACCTTACTACACAAGTGCCATGTTAGTGCCAAATCAAAGTGGCAGCAGGGCCTGTTTCAGAATCCTAATTACAACATATAATTGGCCGCTAATTCAGTGTGTGTGATGGTGTTTGTGTGAAAAAATTTATTTGGCAGAACTTACATGTGTTAAGGTAAATACAAATTTGAAATGAATTTGAGAGATGATACATATGACTCTAAATAAAAAATGGGGGAAAACAGTTATATATAAGACTTGAGAAAATGATGTGTGGTAAATATTAATCAAATCAAAGCTCATTAACCACACTTTAAAATCAACAACAACAATGACAACAAATAAACATTTTATAAAATAGTCTCAAAAAAGGCATCATAGAGTTCCCACAGTTATTTCCATGAGAAAACCAGTGCTTAGCCAGGATCCATCTGTCTATGCTGCTGGTTTGAGTCAATAAATTCTGTAAACAAATTAAAGTTATGATGATGCAGCAGTATTTGAACAGTAGTCAATCTAACAGATGCAGCAGTATTGCAGAATAACATCCAGTTCAAATCAGACTGAATTTGAGCGGGGGTGGAGATTTCTAAAGCATTGTTGAGCTGAGTGAACTGGCATGGAAAGCCATTCTCCTTGGGGGTCAAGGAATTTTATTAGAAAAGGTTGAATTGATACAGAATAATGGACTCCAAAACCCTTTAAAGCGGATCAATGCAAGTCTGGGTATGTTTACCATGCAGTGCGCACCCAAAAGCTGTAGGGGGAGCTCCAGAACGAGAAACTAGGCAACAGACGAAGAAGAATGTTGTAAACAGAGGCATCTTACGGTTGTCTTGAACAGGTTACGGCTAGTTATCATGGCTTCAAAGGTATCTAGTAAAAGTAATTATCAAAGCAGTATAAAAGCAAATACCGTATCGCAGAGTAAGATTGCATATTTGTCCAAATAGATTTACGACCGGCCTTATAGCGCTAGTCTCGTGTATCGCGAGACCTCCAAACCAAAACAAGCGCGAGCGTCAATGGGCTAATCTGCAAGAGCCGTTTCTGGTAGGGGGAGACCCGATTGAGGAGGAAATGTCCGCTTTTTCATCAGAACAGGTCAGTCAAGCAAAATACTTACTTCCAAGCTGCTGTATGACGATGATAATGCTGCATAGAGCCGCTTTAAAGACGGATGAACATTTAATACCACTTCCCTCTCTAGCCACAGCGCTATGCAGATGTTCATCCTCATGGGATCAGATTGTAATTATTTATCACCACATGCATCACTTTAATAAGAAAAACAGTTTTCTGTGCACATCTTTATTATTATTATTATTATTATTATTATTATCATTAATATTATTATTTATCACGGATCCTTTTTGACATTATATGTGCTATTTCCCTCATGTCTCTCTCACCTTAGTCAGTTTCCATTGAAATTTAAGGTTTTTTAGAAAATGTTGGTGAATAAAACCAGTTGCACATCTGGCACAAATGGACCAGTTCCTAATGGATGGGACCCACTTAGAGTGGTAAAGTCCTTTATAATGTGTTTTGTAATCTGTTCAAATCTGGACAACCCTCAGAGATACAGGACATGATCCCACACCAACGGCAGAAACCGAAGTTTCCTCCTAAATCTGCCATTTTAACATGAAATATGTGAGCGATGCATTAGCAAAGTGTCACACATCTGCTTGCACATGGAGCTGTGCAGCTTCGCCACCTTCTGCCCTCATTATCTGAATGTTGACTGCAAAACACAAAAACTGCTCAGGTGTCTCTAACGGGAGGATTCCTCGCTTCACGGGGCTGATTTTAAATATTTGTGCAGTCATTAAGTGTTGATGAACTTCCAGAGGGATCAAAGATGAACATCTGTGCTTCTGCCACATGGAGGCCCAGCAGCAATGTTTGATCTCCCGCAGATCTGAAGTTTGAGTTATCAGCTCAAACATGCGACTGCATCCAAAAGCAGACTTCTACAGGACGGCCCAGGATTTTATTTCATTTAATTTTTAAGCACTTTTTCTTATATAGTTTAACAAGGCAAAAATCAGTCGACCAAAACAAATAGAATCATCAACAGCAAATATAGATTAAAAAAAATAGATTAAAAAGACCATGAAAATGAATATCGGTACATCGGTTTTCAGCTTGACTGACCTGATGCAGGTTGTTCCAGAGGCCTGACCTTTATGGAAGTTTTTTACAGAAATAAAAGAGGACAATATTAAAGGTTGTACACATCTGACTACATACAAATTACAGAATATTTCATATAGTCAGTAACAATCTGTCAGCAGAAATAAGACTAACTTATTAAAAAAATCTGAGTCAAAAAGTTTGAACTTACCTGAAAATAAAATATAAAAAATAATGATCCTGTTCAAAAGGCTGCAGTGTCCCTGTAAATGTTTCATTTACCTCAGTATGTCACGTGCTCCTTATGTTAATATTTGGGAAATATGACCCATCTGTAGATGTACCAGGGCAGTGAGCTGCCATGTCTCAGTGATCAGGGAGCATCTATGGGGGGGGGGGGATAAGGGTGTTGTTCAAGGGCCTACAGTGGTTCACCTCTGATTTCAGACTGATTTTCCAGACCCCAGCCACCTCTGTAACCACGATGCTAACATCTGGTCAACTGCGGCGAGGATGCAGCACTGATGTCTTATTTATCCAAATAAATAAAGCCAAACATTACATCTGCCATTGTAGAGAGACAAAAAAAGGAAGACAGTTTGTGATCCAGAATATCAAGCTTCTGATTTACGAGCATCCAGTGTCCAACCTGAGCAGCAAGAACGTCTTGCTGCTTTTGGTCTGAACGTGCAATTATTTGACATGTGCCAGATATCCAGGAAAACGTGGCCAAGATTTAGCTGGCTAACAGCACCTTATCTTTAGCCCGACTCTGTTAGTTGGTTAGCTCCCGTTAGCTGCAGGCTACAGTAGCTTTGTTAGCTCATTGCTCAGAGTTTGCTGGGTGTCAATCATCCCTCCCCACGCTCACACACCCCCTCTCGGCGCCTCCTCATCACCAGGTTTTCGGGGAGACACGAGATTCGTGACAGTACCAAGATGGTGACTGAAGGAACCGCCCAATGAGCTTCATTTCAGCTCATCAGAATCCTTCGGGTCACCTGGTTTTAGGTTTGTCCATTTTACACTCTGTGGTTCTAACAAGATGCTTCCTCTGTTAAAGTGAACATTACTTCAGGTGGATGTGCTGTTATTCTGAGGCAGATGCAGAAACTGAGCCAAACGGCTCTAAAGACCAGATGCAGGTTTGCAGCAGCTTCCCGGAAATCCGACACATAAAATATTAAAATCATTTTCTGTCTGTGGGTCAATTTCTTACTTTTTCTTATTTTAACTTCAATTCAAAAGAGCAAGAACAGCCTGATTTTGTTTTTTTGTTTTGGATTATTAAAAAAAGACAAACAAGCTGATTATTTATATACAGAATGAATTGTTAAAAAAACGAATGAGTCTTTAGACTGAATGACAAGTGACAACATCTTTTCAGGAGAGAAAAACAACCAAAGTCAGCTGACGGGCCTGAAGCTGCTTCACACACACACTGAAGTTCCGTTAGATCCATGGTGCTGTGAAGGATGAAAGTGAAAGTCACATCTGGACAACTGCAAATTTACACCTCCCTCAGGACCTCCTGGAAGCCTCCCCACTGCTCCCATTTGCTGTTAATTAGACAGGTAGCTGCAGAGCCTCATCTGCTGGCCACTGCTCCTCAGATTGTTTGATCTCCGATGGTCAGAGGTGTCACGAATCAGCACTGCAGCGTCACTACGCTGAATTCATCCAGGAATATGATGATCTGCTCCAACATCTTCCACTTCTTCACTCTTTACTTCATAGGATAAAAAGAATCCCAGTCTTTAGATCACTGGTTCCCGACCTGGGGTCCCCTGATGAGCATAGAGGGTCCCCAAGACTTCAACATTCAGAGCTATTGTGATTAACTTTATACTTTAATACAATGTTTTAAACTTCCATTACATCGTGTTGTATGAAGGTTTTTTATTCAAATAAGAATTTGTAAAAAATCGCTTTTACCATGTAAAGCACTTTATGTTTCTTCTGCATGAAAAGTGTCAAAGAAAACTGAAAATGAAAACAATCCATCAGAAAGAAAAACAGACGGTAAATGTGGCCTTGGCAGTGTAGCATGTCCACCAGCGGGGAGGTCACTGCTGGCAAATCAGTCTGGTTATTTTACATGACTTTAAGTTGTTAAAGACTGCTGTGTTCTTTATTTTGATAAAACTGGAAAAGTAACTAAAAACTAGAACATGGAATTGACTAAAATGGGAATAAAACAAAGAGGCATTTTTGTACGAAAAAGTAAGACTATGACTGATTTATACTCGTTCTGTGTATGAGTGGTCGGTTACGGCCTCAGCAGTGTGTGCTCCGTGTAGGTCTGAGACGTGACCCGTCCAGACACACTTGCCCCACTGCTTGAAGAACTTTCTGCTGAAGTACTTACTTATCAATTTGCAAGCACAAATTTCAAGCAGAAACTGACCCAGAATGGATCATTTACACAGACAGTTCAGCTAAAGTTCTGAAAGATGGTTTTTCTGAGGAAGACTGAGGTATTTTATCATAAGTTCAACCCGCTCCCCTGTCCAGGAGTGGAATATAATGATCGGAAATCACAACTTGATGACACCTGCATATCAAGAATTAAACAAATCAGGATTTATCATGTCTTTAAAGTCTGTGTGGGCTATTATCATAAAAGTATTTACTGTTAATATAACTGTTTAAAAATATCTTACGATAAATAAAACAATTGAAGAGAGAATAAAAAAAAA
>JAVQJG010050950.1:0-32291 GCA_036024015.1 Craterocephalus amniculus | reverse complement strand
TAGATAGATAGATAGATAGATAGATAGATAGATAGATAGATAGATAGATAGATAGATAGATAGATAGATAGATAGATAGATAGATAGATAGATAGATAGATAGATATGCTTTATTACAGACTCAAGGTCCAAAAATACACAAAAATAAAAATCTATTCAATAGTGGACACATCTCACACAGACTTGATGGGACCGGCAAAACAAATATTGAGGTTCAATTCAATTGAATAAAATCCATTTCACATTATCTTCAGACCTTGTAGCAGGAGCTGGAGAATCATATTAATGTAATAAATAATCACCTTGAAGGCTCCAAATCTGAGACTTATAGGTTTATACAGTAAAGTTTGTAGAAAGCCAAGTTGCACTTGGACTTGCACTCAGGATATCTGCCCTTCTACAAAGATCTTACGCTGGATTTACGTCCAATCAAGTTTCCAGCTTTAGTTTATTAATTGACTTTGGTTCTGTGTCTTATTTTGGTATTGTTTTTAAACAGCTGTTTGGACTTCAGACATTATTTTGGTGAAGTTAATTAGACGCAATAAAGTAAAACAGTCTAATCCACAGTGTGACTCTCACAATCTGAAGAGGAGCAAAAGACTTTACTATAATTGGTTCATTAGAATTTGGCTGAGGCTGTTGGATGTCTTAGACATAGCAAGTAATCCATCTGGGCATCCATGTGCACGCTACAAGGACTAATGTGGAAGTGCGCGCTGTACATACAGGCACACTAATATTTCAATCAGGCAGCAGGCTTTTGTGATTAGGAAAAACACTTCTGGAGCAGAATGTTGACTGTACGTCACTCATGCTAGTCCATGTTCTGTGCATCTGCCTGCTATTTCCCAGCAATTACATTTGATGCATATGAAAGGTTAAATATCTTTGCCGCATGCGGAGTGAATATGCATCTGATTTTCTGCAAAAAGGGAGAAAATGATAAGACATGTGAATAATCTGCACTGCAAGGCAAGGCAAGGCTTCATTTGTATCAGACTGAAAAGAAGCAAAGACACTTCGGATTCAGCTGTTCCCTCTCATACACGCTCTAGGGGTTATTGTTGACATCCTCCTGTGAATTAATTAAATTTGGGAGGCAGCGTTAGCATTGATGAAACTGGGTTAGCATCGACGTTAGCATTCAGCAGAGAACAAATGTCATGATTACCAAACCACAAGCTGCAATCCCTAACCCCATTAAGACATACAACAGCAGCGCTAACCTTATTCAGCAGCATTAAAGCAGCTAACCTTATTCAAAATGAATCTATCATCTATTTAAATCCTTTTAGCATCCAGACACTGCTAGCTAATTATACTTGGTGCTTTTTACATGAGAACTTTGTGACATGTAACTTTTTAGTCTTATTCTGCTCATCTGCTGATGTGTTTTCCATTTGCAAAATGAAAGAAAAAGAGTTTCTCTGCCATTATGTGCATCTGCAACTCACGGAAAACACTAATAATGTGCCACTGGAACTATATGCACTCCATTCCTTGCCTAGATTAATTTCCGACCTCTTCATTTCTTCCTTATATAGTTTTTCTCTTTCCTCCGCTCTCCTCCAATCGCCACCCTCGCCTGCCTCCATCTTAGCTTCACAATTTTTACATTCAACATGATTTGCCATCAGGCCAAAATGACTACTTTTCCAATTTAAGTGAAGCAGCCTCTCTGTCCCTGTTACTTTCATATGCCCCATCTCCATTCTCCATTTTTATGGTGCCACATTGAAACAGGCCATGAAATAGCAATAACAAACAAGCTCCCAAACAACTTCAGTGCAACACCAAGCATTCACCCAGAAACGGAAATTCACTAAACAAAAGAGAAAAGAAGGCAAAGAAGGGATTAAAAATGATTTCTCATTCCTCTGAATTTTCTTCTTTTCTTCATAATAGACCAGGTCATAGGTTTATTTTCTTTTTTCTTTGAAATATTCTCTTTCTGTCGCGTTTCTGTAAACTGGGGCTCATCATAGAGTTATTTCTTAATATCTTTAACTCCATTTGCATTCATATAACTATCTATCACTGTGCTTCACAAGGACCATCCTTTCAACAAAGCGGTCACAACTAAGTTCATGCTGAAAAAGATGGACTTCATCCATGATGAGCAAAATTCATCTCAGCCTTATGTAACTAAAGAATGTTCTTCCAATATTTATTATTCTTTGCTCGGTGATCTTCAGTGGTGCTCTGATGAAGAGCAAGCAAGTCTTCCTTCAGAGTTTCCATAAAGGTTAATGTTATTGACTATACAGCCAAATGTATCACATTTGATACATACAGTTTCTGTTTCTTTATAGAAAAAACTTTGCTCAAAACCCTGTTGTATATAATCTGATACTTGTCTTCTGACCCGTAAAGGTTATCAGGAAGCAGAAGACTACACTACAATAATTTTGACATGTCGTATAAATGGTACATATACAAAGAAAGTGTTCATTTTTTTTCCACACTTTGTTTAAAGGCCAAATAAAGACTTCAGATTTAAGGAAATTACTTCTATCACACTTTCTGAGCTGTCACACAAACTTTTACCATCATTTTAAGATCATCCTCTGACAAGTTTTGAGCTTATTTTAAGATGATCATCCCTCATCCTACGTTCTTTTGCATTTTTAAAACACATTCACTTTGTTCTTGCTTTTTTCGCACATTTCTTTGTCTTAGTTTTATTCGAAAATTTGTGATGTTTACATGGAGATAAAAACAACAATAAGTTCTGATTTTATTCATTTAATAACCACTTCTATGTAGTTAGAATAATTATAATTTTGAGATACATCAAGATTTATTTTACCAATCACACATTTGTGTGATTATTGTTTATAACGATAAAATTAAATGATCTACTGTCTACCACTGTAGAACTCAGATGGATACCAGATAAACAATCATGAGCTTTTGAAAAATGCACCTCAATAATACTACTTGTTTAATTGGTGCAAATCACTCAAACAATGGTCTGCCTCCTGTGTAGACAGGCAGTAACAGCATGCTAATTCAAACACCTAGCATATACTAGCAGCTCAAATCTTTTAAGACATGTGGATGATTTAAAAATAAGTCATGTGATGAGGGTTAAAGATCAGGCTACAACACAGTGACTTTTAAAACATGAATCAAACTTGGCTGTCAGAAAGTCTCAGCTTCTCCTTGAACAGATTTCAAAACATTTAGTTTTAGATTCTAAACCATGAGAAGTGTGAACCCTGGATATCAATGCAGCAAGTTATGCCTTTCTCAAGAAAGACAAATTAGTGTGGAAGTACCCCTTCATCTTCCTTGTAAGTGGACCCCATGGCCTCCTTTGCAGGGCTATTTGATAACTTTAAGTAATCTTATATCGAAGCAAAGAGCTCAATTTCTCTGCCTGACACTGAATCGGCACACCCATCTCTTAGCTGCTCTCTACAATTTGATTTAGCAGCACTGTGATTGGATTACAAGGCTGACATTCTTGTTCAAGCTAGAAAATACATGTTCATTCATTTATTGTACGAACACATACATGGAATGAAGGTGCACAGAGGTATCTTGGGTAAAAATACAATTTGCATTGCTATTTAGCATTTATACCACATTTATACCACATCTGGTAAATATGTTTGAACTCAAAAGGGAAAACCGTGCATTTTTCTAAAATATATGTTTGAGTTGGCAAGCATACAAGCAATGTGGGATGGCAGTTCAGCTTTGATGTGGATTTGATTACATGCTGCTCTTCTTTATTAGATGCAACAAATGAAAATCTCTGCTCCATCTGAATAATCCTGCTATGCCTCGTACACTGCGCATACACCTTATCCTTTGTATAGATGAGAAATATGTAAGTGTGAAACAACACCCAGATGCTCACCTGCAATAGTTACTAAACACCATGGCTAATGGTTTTTAGATGAGGGGATCATTTCTATAGTTCTGATATAGTTTCTCTGGGACCTATAATTCTGCTATGCCAGTTTGTTACCATATGAGTACTTTATAAGTTAAAATGATATTCTCTGTGTAAAAACTATTTCTTATTCACAAAAAAAGAAAAATCCAGTCGACGGAAACAAAAGAAATCACAAGTCTAACACAGTTACTATGGACCAGGCAGGAAAGCCTGGTCCAGGCTCAGCCTCCATTTCATCTACTACAATCACTGTCTCACTTGTGATATAATGATTGGAGACATCTGCATGTACACAAGTGACTTGTGCCTGACCCAATTATCTCTGCTGAGTGTCCTTCTCATGCACAGACATAAACAATATAGCATATTGGAACAGCATTCGCTAAACAAGGCGCACACCAATTGGAGAAATGAAACAGCAGCTATTTGGAGACAGCTTGTAACAGGCACATCTTTCACCGCCTCTCCTCCTTTGCTCTCCCTCGTTTTACTCCTTTGATACACTGTTCTTGGCATCCATCCTCTCTCAGACTGCTTGTCAGGGGAAGAGTGGCAACCGTTTGTATTTCTCCGTTAATACGGGTAAAGGCGTGCATACTCGTGCTGGAGTATGTGCCTCTCCGTGCTTTTGTAAGTGTGCGCATCCATTCGAATGTGAAGCTATTAGTGAGCACTTCATCCGAGCATTGAATCAGCCCCCAGGGCCGCATAAATAAGCTTTTTGCAGATTTAACATGGTGCACCCACAGAAAGAGGCAGATGCATGACGAGCACCTGCCAGTCAACTTATCATCTAATATTTAGGTGTGTTTGCATGTGTGTGTGTGAAGCAGTTAGAAGCCCAGCAGATTCATGACTGGAATCAGTTTTGTGAGTCATCATCAAGATGCACTGAAGGTTTCCCCATCAATGTTTCGAACCGCAGGGAGCGGCTGGCCGACGCACAGACACAGTGTGACACGGTGAAGTAGAGGCTGAGTCACCGCACACCCACGGTCTGTCTGCTTTAGTGCTGATTAAAGCTCTGATCACAGGTCCAGCAAAAGCATGAGCATGAGACAGGAATGGGTTTTATGACTGTTTTGTTAGTATGAATTGGGCATGCTGATGTCTTCATCCTCCATTCACTTTTTCATGAAAAGAGTGGAGACACAAAAATGCTTTCATGCACCTTTTGGCTCCTCTCCAGGACTGGATGTTGAATAGACAGTGTGAATCCCTGTCTCCCTAGCATGATCACTGGGTGCATGGCCCACTTCTGTGGGATTAAACTTCCACGGCCACTTCGCCCAAGGCCTAATTGTGCTGGGTCATACCTGAAATCAAAGGCAAACGACCAGATGCACAAGCAACTTCAGCTCGCTCTGTTTTATGCGGAGAACCTATGAATCTACCCTTCCTAGATGTCTAAGCTCTAACTTATTATTCGGGTGGGAACAGTCACTCTGTAGGTTTGGCTTATTTCAGCCTGCTTTACAGTATTTGGTAAGTCTTTGTCTCACTACCCAGATTGAGTGGCGGTAAGTGAGAGTTGGGGCAAACATTGACTGGCAGCTCTCTATTTTCACAATGACATCATCATCTACATTACAACAGACATTGAGACAATCCTCCTTTCAATCTCACACTGCATTTCCACTCATGCACGAGAACCTGAGGTACATGAATTCTTCATCTTAAGGCAGCTACTCTCTCTCCCTTTCTCTCTAACCCAGAGTAGCATTTCCACCACTCTTGCGTGCATTAGTGTTTATCCGTATAGGACATAAATGCTTTTTTGACAGCAAAAAACAAGTTTTCCTTTTTTTTTTTGGACTGTGATACAAATGAAATCACCTGCAAAAAAGGAAATCTTGTTTCTACCCCCCTACATTTTTTGTGATGCAGATGTGCACAAGGTTCTGATCATCGCCGATCTAGCTGCAAGCCTCTATGAATGTTTGATAGCCGCTGTCACACTCTCCACTACTTTGCCTCAAGAGAAGCAAGTGACCATTCAGTAAGTACACTTTAGTTTATATTCAACAGCCTAATTTAAAGCACTTGGGGAGGTTTTTGATACACATGCACGAATATATAATATAAACACGAACGCATACCCTTGCCATCCCGCTCCTGAAGCATGAAGTCTTCAGGGTTGTACGGGGAGGAAGCAAGTCATTTGCAACGCAGAGGATAGGGGATCTCATGGGCTTTCACACAATGAATAATTCACAGTCACACACTATGGGGTTAACTCGGTCATTTCAACAATACATACACGCACAAATCCGGACCTGTGTGCATGCAAAACAGTCATATGACACATCTAAAACCCAGCATGCAAACACACACACACCCTGCTTTCTGTTCAGGAAAGAGCACAGATGCCGGCATCAAACTCCAGTTGCTTTATTTGCTGTGGGTCAATATTTTCTTGGAAGAAAATCTGATATGACCTTTGACCCTAGCTTCAGTGTGGTCAGCGGCTTTCACCACAGAAATCTAGTGACTCAGGACTTTTCTGCTTGTTGCTTGGTAACAGAGTGCATTGGCAAAAAACCCTAAAAATATTAGGAACAAAAACAGTCTAAAAATTACATTATATAATTTATAGGAAAGTGTGCAAGGCGTCATTCTTTTTCCTGGTCATTCTTCTTTTAGAAGTTTTAATGTATTTCCCTCTGTTGTCAAAACTCCTCTTCATTCATCATATTAACATATCTTCCCTGCTAAGGTACATTAGAGGGGAGATGGCAACAAAAGTAGGTCCCACTGGGAGTAGATGAAGAAGTAAAAAGGAAGCAAGAAAAAAAGACAACATGTGGAAAATCTCAAACCTTTCTCACTTCACACCACTTTGTCTGTATGATAACTCTGCTATTCATCTTCCTTCTCTGTCCCCTCTGCAGAACATACATATTCATTTAAGTTCCCAGTGAGTGTGTTTGTGTGCCAACATGCATGTGTATGTACAAGTGCTCTCGCTGCGGCAGGAAGCGGAGAGCCGAGATACATAATCTACATTCATCAACACAGTTAAATATCATAATGAGTTAATATCAGCATGCAAATTGGGCTTGTGACAACAAACCTCAGACATGCAAATAAAACAGACTGGGGACTGGAATAATAAAGTTACAGATAAACAAAGAGAGAGCCAATATCCTCGCTATTTTAACAGTAGGATTTCACCAGCCATCACACAGCAACAGCTACCTTCAAGAAAACACCAGAATTTATTCACACAAGTTTTAAGCAGAAAGACATGTTTATGTAACGAATAAACTGTTTTCTGCTAGTTTTTTTTCTACAGTACTGCACATTCATTTGTTCCATCAAATGAGAGCAATGACATGAGTTGTGTCTGCACTGTGGGGCGCTGCATGGTGATAACATCACATCAGGCTTCTGTCCAAACTTACCCAACTTCATCTTGGACTTCAGTACATAAATACATCCGGATCTCATAAAAAACATGTTAAATAAAAACACCCTCCTCTTACTCACATGTTGTGTAATTGTTTACATGTGCTGGGTCCAAGAAAATGAGGTCAATGCAAAGTCAATGGGAACTTATTTGTGACATCTGCATGACTTTCCTGGTTCCGCAAAATGCTTCATACTTCATTTTGGAATGCATACAAAAACTGTTTTTGATATCTTCATCAGATCATTTCAGATAAAATCTGGATGTCTTGATTTATGTGACTGAAACGATAACTTTATCCTTATTTTATCAACTTACCACTAATATTGGTGGAATTAAGTAGTACACTGATCAAAAATGTGATTGTTGACCCCAGAATCAGCAGCACTGATGCAGGAAGCCTGCTGATCCAGTTTGTGCGCAGAACTCAAATCCTTAGCATTATGGCGCATTTTCCAGAAAGACGACATGAAATAGAAACATTTAAACTGTGACTATGAAGTAAAAAACTATGAAAAGGCTGCTTCTCTTTCCCAAGGACTTAAAACATGTAAGATCACTGAATATGAAAGCTTAACAGTCTTTATTATTTTTTCTCGGATCTCGAGATCTTTGCCATGAAGGATGCAATGTGTATGGCACGTTTCGATAGTTTAGAATATTTTGGCATTCTCATTTGTCAGTTTCACGTTTCAGACCTGTCCGCTGTCAATAGGCTGTGTTACATTTCAAACAGTCATCCAGCGGCCCGGGAAGGATTATAGGCTTTGTCTTTGTCTACTTTTATGTAAATTTCAGAGATATACAGAAGCTTTTAACTCTTTTTTCCTTTTCCTTTTAGTAGTTCACAATGACAACAATAAAGCACTCCAATGTTTTGGCCTAGTTTTTATGTCAAAAATGTAATCGAAACTTTTACTTAAATGTACTTACAGAGACATAAAAAGATTGTGCAGATCAAATCTTGAACTATTTCCATAAAAGCATGATCAGTATATACTAACACAAGTCTTTTTAATCTGGATCCTTTATTAAATCTTTTTTACTTATGTATTATTTACAAATATTTAATCAAAATAGACTTAATGCAGTGGAATAAAAACCTTCCGTCTTCGCTCTGCGCCTACTGACGTTAATAATGGTGATTGTCATTATTCAGCCATGATTCTTGTAGACGAACCTCTCTGGTTTGACTGGTGAAAATTTAAATTGAAGGCTTTTGTGGAACTAGGAAAGTCGTGTAGACATCACAAATACGTTCCCCACTGACCTTATATTGCTCTGATTTTTGTGAACCCTGCACTTAATTTTGAACAGTTATGTACCACCATCACATTAATAATTGGGAGCTGTCAAAACTGTGTTTATTTAATGTATTTTTGTATAAATAATACTGCAGCTATTGCTCTATAAAATCTGCTCCTTACTGATTTGCTTTGACCAGCATATTTTACACTGCTTATCCAAGGTCAAGTTGCAGAGGCATCGGATTAAGACCAGATATCTCTCTCCCTAGTGACATCCTCTAGCTCCTCCTCCGGGATTCCAGTGTCTTCCCAGGCTGAAAGATATATATATTATCCCTGCAGCAAGTCCTGAGTACGCCCCCAGGGTTTCTTCCAGTAGTACATGCCCAGAAAACCTCCAAAGGGGAGGAGACCAGGAATCCAAATCAGATGCCTGAACCATAGCCTTGGCTCTATTCCAAGTTCCCTTTAGATGTGTGAGATCCTCACCCCATCTCTCAGGCTAACCCTGACCACCTTCTGAAGAAATGTAATTACAGCTGCTTGTATCTGTGATCTCATTATTTCATCACAACTCAACTTCCGTGATCATCAGGTGAGGGTTGGAAAATGAGTAAAAGTAGAGCTTGGTCTTGAACTCAGCTCTTCTCCACAGCAGATCACAGCAGCACCCCCATTACTACTGATCCACCAATCCATCTCTCCTTCATCCTACCATCACTTGCAAACAAGATCCAGAGATACTTGAACTCCTCTAGCTGAACCAAAGATTTGTGCCTAAACTAGAGAGAGAATTCCACCCTTTTCCCAGGAGAACCATGTTCTCAGACTTAGAGACAAACCACCCTGGTGCATGTTAAAGATCTTGGACTGAGGAAGCCAACATAACAACATCATCTTCAAAAAGCAGACATTGCACCTTTGAGGTCTCCAAACTAGGCCCTCTCTTCTCCCTGACTGAACCTTGAGACCCTGTCCATGAAGACCACAGTTAAAAGGGCAGCCTTGGCCCAGTCCAACATGCATTGTGAACTGTGTAGTTCTTTGTGTTGAGAATGCACACACAACTCTGGATCAGGGCGTAAGGAAGCCTGATACCCTTCAACAGCAACTCCAGAACCCTGTAATCCTTCAGCAATTCCCACATATTCCCCCTAAAGACTTGACCAAAAGCTTTCTCGAAGTCTACAAATTCAAGTAGACTTTATGGTGAAATTCCAGGAACAACTCTATGATGAAGATGACCCAGTCCACGATTCCAAAAACTGAACGAATCCCACCTTGCCTCTTCTGAATCAGAGGTTTGACCATCAGCTGGAGCTTCCTTTCCAAGACCCTGGAGTAAATGTTCAGAGGAAATACTAAATTACAAAGAAACAAGAGACTGGGTATGCAAATACATGACATGGAAATCCTTGAGACTAAGAGATACTGTGAACCTTCAAATGGATTTACTTTGTGCCTCATCTAACAAAATAAATGATTCTATAATACATGTGCACAGAAACTATGTAATCCGTCAGGATGAAGTTATTTGAAGGTATGTGTGGGTGCCATGTTTTGTTTCAAACATGAGGACGAGGACGAGTCTGAACTTTATATTTTTTGGCACAAATGAAGATTTCAAAGGACGTTCTTCACATCAGGCTTGAGGAAATTTTGAATTCCACAAGTTTAATCCACAAGTGGATCAGATAGCATGGGGCATTTTAAATAGTTCAAATAAAGAAAGAAAGTACGAAATAGCCTGCAAAGTCACAAAGGAGCACAGACTAACTTCTAAGTGGCTAAAAGCCTCTCTCATTAACTGATGTCAATGTTCATGAAACTCTGACTGATAGTGTGCATGGCAGGGCTGCAAGAAGATAGACGTCAAAATAGCATCTCTGCCCTTTCGCTGAAGGTAAGATGAAACGAACAAGAAGGCTGCTGCAAAAACTTTTGGGGCTAAATGAGAGTAAAACTGAACTTTTTAAAGTTAAAAAATATTTGCAGGATTCATATATGTCTGTCTGTTTTTCAAACCAAAGATGGATGAGTTATGTTTTTGCAGAAGCCAAGTCAAAGGCCTTATTTTGATCCAATACAAGTGTTGTGGAGAGGTCACTTTATGTCAGGAACATAATCATCCCAGTCTTAAAGTTTCCTTATGGGAAAAGGTTGTTTTGTTTTGTTTTTCCTTATCAGTAATTTGTTTGTTGGAAATTCCGTTGCTTTTTAGGTCACATTTATACAGAAATCGCTCTATGAACATAAGCACACATACATGGAGGAGAGGAAGCATGTAATTTGTTTGTGAGGCTGAAATCCACTGAGTAAAACTGCTCTTAGGGATGTGTACGTTGTTCAGAACAGAGGATTCGCATAAACATGCAAATCACAACTCATACTTACAGATGCGAGAGCACTGCTAACAAAATGAACATGAAAATGGGGCCAGAATCCTTGATTGGCTATTTGACACACAGACAAGAGCCCAACAACCTAAATCAGAACTGTTTTAGTATCCCGATGGCGAGACAAAAGGGTTTCGTTTTGGAGAGGCGCATAGAAAAGCCAACAGAGGGAGGGAGAGAGTCCCTCTGACTGACAGCATCCATTGTGGGTGGGCTGCTGTGAATTTGCATGTACTGTCACGGTGATTTCACACAACTTAACCTGTATTCCTCCCTCTGTGATGGTGCTGAGCTGGAAAAGACAGAAGAGCTTTTTGGGGAGGGGATGGGTCTGATGAGATGGAACAGTTGTAAATGTCTCCTGTTTGAGAAGCATCCTCTGGGGGATCCTCTTTCTTCCTTATCTTCAGTGTGGGAGTGTTGCATTTGTGCAAAAGAACCAAATGCTCCTAGGAGCACTTTCATCTATTTTGTTCTGTGTGAAAAGATGGCACTTATAATTTTAGTGGAGGTGACAACATTTCACAATTACTTGATGTGTGTGACCTGCTTAAAAGCAGCAGAAGTGCTGATGGGCTTCTAAGGGCTCGAACGCTGGTTAGTTCAGGCGGGAATGACTCGGAGGGAGAGGAAGAGATAACAGCAGGGGAAATGGAGATGGAAGTTTTGTTAGCACAGTTTGCGTGAACGGGCGAACATAACAGAATACATTATAGAAGCACAGCATACTTCACACACCTCCTTCCCTTCCTCCTGCCTATGCATAACTACATGCATAAACAAATTCAAAGTGAACTCGGGTCCCTCCCTGAGTGCTGACCGCCATATGGCCAGAGAAGAAGAAAGTTTTAACATTCAAGTTCCATTCCAGTAGAACCATTAGTATTCATGAATATGCAAATTTAGCTGTCCCAGTTGCCATGATAATGTACGCACACGCTGGGAGGTGTCAGGGTTGTCAAGGGAGAAATAAAAAACTAACGCCCTTCCGGTTGCTAGGACAGTGGTGTGTGTCAGCTTCAAACAGATGCTCCTGTTTATTTATGACCGATCTGACTGCTGTCTCAAGTGTGCTAGGACCAAAACATCATCCATACGCAGTAATACGCGCTCGTCGTAGAGTCACCACTGGGAGGGCACAGCTTTGAAGGACTTGGGAAGAACTTAAACTATCTATCTGACGCTGAATCTAAAGCTCCGCAGTAAGGAAGAAAGTAAATATGAATCTCTCTGTGAACCTGAGGAATAATGAATAAAATAAAGAGATGTGACAATATCAAAGGCAAGCAGAGGTACAATAATCAGCAGCTTGCCTTGTACAGTGAAAGTAATAGGACAGAGACTTGGTGACACACGCACACACACATACACACCCTTAATACATATGCAAAGTTTCTCTGTAGGAAATAGCTGTGTCAGCAGCCCTGGAAGCTCACAGCAAAATGAAGGGTAATCTCTAGGTAGGGAGTGCTTAGGGCATGGAAACACACACACACACACACCCACTCCAGGGAGCGTAGGGGGAATAAGGGAGCAGCTGCTAAATGCTTCAGCACAGGAGAAAGGGATTCGCAGTGGACACAAACCTGACAGGCCTTCTTGTGAAATCAACACACCATGGAGTCTATTCATGACCACAGTAGATGCAGAAATGGAGAGGCACTTATCCACAATACAGAGCAGGAGTGTGAAGGTCGAGTCGCCTCAGCACGGCATAACAAAGCTCTGATCCCCATACCAACAGAGTACGAGGCAGAAAACTGAGTATGCTCACATAGGCAAGATGAGGGGTTTGCAAAATGCAGAAATCAGAATATCTGACTTGGGTCACGGCAGAGAGCGCGGGCCAGGCAGACGTTTGGGAAATGCCCCCACACAGTTTTTCAATAATCCTGTGATCATCGATGTGGGATTACATCAGTTCAGATCCAGCAGGGCAGATGCAGGTGACTGGCAGCTTTCTCCTTTAAGACACCAGAAGGTGATAGAGAAATACATTTCACATAATCTTTGTCAAAAGAAGTTAAGAGGATAAAATGAGTGCAGGGTAAATTCAAGACCAAGAAACATTACTTCATTTACAGGTATCATTTTCAAGTTTTCTTATTTCTCCCTTTTCAAATAAATGATTTCCCCTAATCCAGACCATCCAGCGCTACTGTATTTTCTGTATAGTTTCCATTTAGTATTAATATTTAAAAAAAAGATCAATTTAGCTTTTCCATAAAAACAAAGGATACAAAGAAAGTTTCAGATGTTCTCTGGAGTGGATGATGTTTCACTGGGGATGGGACACAGCTGTGGTGAGGTGCACCATAACTCAGTTACTGCTACAGTCGTGGATATATGGAGACAGATGATAATAGTGACTGTAACTGTATTTAGTCCTGCACAGTTAGGTTTTTATCTATGATTCCCTGCACTGCAGAGAGACTGTAGAAGAACATCAATTCTAATGTACACACAGGACTACAATGCAAACTTATTATACGATGAAAATGTCATGATACACATGTTTAAATCTAATTTAGGCCCCCAGATGAAAGAGAATATAGTCCTAACATCCCTGCAGCTCAGTATGTCTTCATGCCATATTGGTCAAATGTGTCACCAATGACAGGAGCAGCCGTGGTATTTTTATATTTACATCTATGGATCTACATAAACTCCTTCATGTCTGTAAGGTGTGTCTAATTGTTCCATAAATTAAGTATTATTTACTGCTCTAACTTAACCACTGCTACTCACATCTCTTCCACTTAAAGCAAAACTCTACAGCTACAGAGCAAAACTGATTATCTAGGGCTATTTCAAATGAAACATAGCCAGATAAAAGAATAAATTATAGACCTACTGCTGTTCAAAATCTATTCCCTCACAAAGGGACAGAAAAATCTCATTTGCCTGCATTACATTGCTTTGTTGTGTTTCAGTGTAAAGCATATTGGTGAGCGGGCCTGGTTATGCTGGAGTGCATTGATTGAGGTATATAGAAAAAAGAGCAGCGTTTCCCACTGAGGAGCTGCGACTCAATACAGTGCGTGGTTATTGATAATAATGGAATTGCACCCACATGCATATGCATATAAAAGGCACTCCAATGCTTGAAGACTCACCTGAAACTGTCATACATCATTACTGACTGCACTGCAATCAATACCCAATTAACATGCTCTGAATATGGCCAATGGAGCAGATAGATGACATGCATGTAACAGCTCATTCCATCCAGCTGAAGGGTTGTGCAGGCTGCATGTCAGTAGGTGTTGGTCTCTGTACGGAGGTCTTGTATTCCTCAGCGGAAAGCAGAAGTAAAATAACACATCTCTGCTTTGTGAAAGCTTGACGGGTGTTACCGGCTAATTATTCCCCCAGCTCCTTCCTGTAGTGTCACGGCTATAGCTTCCCACTCTCAAACAGCTGCTCTGCTAATTACCTCTGGTGGCACATACTGTGGTTACTCACACTCCCTCTGTCTGTCTCAATTACCCAGCCTCTTTCTCCTGCTCTCCCTCTCTACATTGTAGACATCAACACTCTGAGACTGAGGCCTTCCAAATAATTCTGTCCCACAGAGAAGTTGTGTTACGTGACAGTAAAAGCAAAGGATCCTGACTGAAGGATATAAAACAAACACGCAATCTGTATACATGTATTTTAATGATTAATTAACCCAGCTACAGTAAGACAGAGCATAGGTAACATTGTGTGTGTGCACCTGACTGTAGCGACAAATTCCATTGACAGCATTAGCACATGCCTGGCTGTCAAATGCACGCGCGCACATGCACACAGCTCTACACATACGCAGTTACACACCAACCTACACACGAGGGAAGGAACTGAGACGCACGCAGGTTAATTGACTTCTCTTTTAGCTGCGAGACCTTCTGACGGAGTCAGCACATTCAGAGGAGAAAGCAAAGAGATGCTACAAGAACGCCCCTCTCGTCTTTCTCTTTGAGATGGGCGGAGGCAGGGGGATTATAACGCAGGACAAGGCCTCCACAGCTGTGGTGTAAATATGATAATGAAATGTACAGGGGGAGAGGATTACACTATCCATACTCTCCCATTGGTCTAATCCAGGTTCACATATTTGCATAACACACCTGAGCACTACACGCATCCCACCAGCACAACACTGATACGGATACGACGGGCGGCATGTGCAGAACTGTTTACACTGACATAAGAGGAGAGAATTGAGAGTCGGCAGTAGGGGATTTGCAGCCGCACCTTTATTGCGGGAATAATGCTGAATTAGAGCATCCAGTTTATGCTGTGATGTACCATCGCTTTTGTACTTAGAGAACTCAAACAGTTTCAAGGTCTGCATAATAAGCATAAATACGATGTGAATTGCATGCTGACTATAAGAAGATTATTGTGTTTGCCAAAATAAGTGAGCAAACCAAGCTGCTGTTGATGCAGTACAAAGTTATGTGGCAACTGTGCTATACCGTGCTCTCATAAAGAGGCGGTTATAGTCCACGCTGGCACTGTTGCTGGATGGAAGTAAAAGGGATGCTTCAAGGCAGCTTTGAAAAGGACTCCAAGCATTCAGTGGCTAGAAGATTTGTATAGTAAGCTGGTAATTGAGCTCTATATATTGTTGGGTTTTAAATTCTAAGACCTTCAAGACACTCCACCCTACAGCCTTAAGAGTTATGATGGATGTAAAAATCCATACCTGGAGTCTCACCATAAACAGTTCAGCTCTCAGCAGGGCCTGCGGCAGAACAGACAGGATAAGAGTCGGCCATCTCTGACAACAGATCCAACAACAGCATCTGCACCGTTCACCTTCCCCCATTACCTCCATTCCAACCCCCCATCTATCCATTTATCTATATATCCATCCATCCCCACCTCATCTCCACCCTGTCAAAGCACCGGCGCTGCATGTCAGACCGACGCACGTGCACCTCCGCTCCCGGGTGTGTATTAGTGGATGCGCATGTGTGCCAGGGGGAGCGGTTGTATGTCACGGTCGTCTCCTCTCCACAGAATCATGGTATTGATTGGATGCATGTCCTGCTGCACCATGACTGATCACACGCTGCATAACATAAGGGCCAAGACTCAAGAGGTGATAAGAAGTGAGGGAGAATAAAACAAGACAGCTTTCAAGATTAAAGAGGATGGACGGGGGTAGGTGGGGAGGGGGGCAAGAGGGGGTCGGTTCACACAGAACTGTAACTTCGTTATTATCAGAAGTCAGTTTTATGAGCAGCTTTCTCAAACTGTGGACACACGAAAACTAAAGCGACTGTTCTCGGCTCAATGTTAAAACTGTTAACTGAGACAATATGTCAGAGATGTTTATTGGATGTGCCAAACCCTTAACAAAGATGAATAAAAGAAGGGAAAGGAGGGGGATGAAAAAGCCAAGGCAGCGAGGGAGGGAAAGCAGAAATGGAGGAAGCATACTGATATGAGTTGGTGCACTCAGACGGAGGCTGATAGGCTTGAAGGTGAACCAATCAATTATTCTCCTCTGTCAATAATTCAGAGTAGACTGGGGGCTTTCTGTGTATGTGGACCGATGCACAAACACACACACCCATACACACACTAAGCGGCCAGCCCAGTGCCCTGATTTGATTTAAGATGACCAGTACATGTGGAGTCAAGGCTTCAGAGGGCCGAGACTTTAAATTATTGCCCAGCTTAAAGACAAGGAATGAGCAGTATTTTTTCCCTTCATGGCAAAGCCCTCTTAGTCCTGTCCTCTCTCTGTTTCACCTCCCTTTTCCCATCTTGCTCTCGGTTTTGTCTCTCTTGATGAGTCCCAAGCCAGCTATGAAAGCCTACAGCCCCTGTTGGCTTACACCTTCACCGTCTCGCATTATGCTTTCTCTGAAAAGCTCCTTTCTTCTCATTTCTCTCTGCCTCACTATGCTTTTGTCTTTCTTTCTGTATACAAGTGGATACACAAACACACTTAGACCAATGCACTCACATGGACACACATACACACGTACACACTATCCATTTCTCTGTAATTGAAAAGATGCCCTGGCTGTTTGCCACACTACTAAAGTGGATCAGATGGCAGAATATCCCTGAGGTAGTACATCTCCAACAGGGAGAATTAAAGAGAAAAAGCTCTCTCTCACTCTCCCCCCTCTGTCTTTCCTTCTTATACTGTCTGTATTTCTCTCTCTCTCTCTCTCTCTCTCTCTCTCTCTCTCTCTCAAACACACATACATACTGACTGAGAATCAAACACAGTGAATAAGGCTGACTGTGCCATTCCTAATGTCCCGGCTCTCTCCTTTCTTTGTTCCAGCCCTCTATTACAATATGAATGGGCCTGTTAAAGTAGAATTGGACCATTTGTCTTGTGTGAATTTCTTCTTTGCGACACAAGGACTAGAAAATGACTCCTCAGCTATTCGATAACAGGCAAGAGTCTGAGGTCTCTGAGATGAAAGCAGACTGGAGAAAAAGACTTGGAGAGAAAATCCATAGCGCAACATCAGCCCTCAATAGACGCCTCGCAAAAAACAGCAAATAGTCGGTGATGAGTCAACACAAAAACAATCAACCTCGTACATCGTCAATCTTTTTGGCTCCCAGTGGTTTTACTTTGTGTAACAGAAAGGAGAGATCTGAGCACATGATTATTATCGATGAGGGAGAAAACTACAATTGGATTTACGGCATAGAACGGACAGAAATAAGAGGGCGATGATGAGCAATGAGCAATCAATCACAACGACTAAAAAAACTACAAGTATGAGATAGAAATGAGGAAGTCATAACACGGTGGATGATGGAAACCGGTAGGCACCCTCCACCTGACAGCTTGGCATAGTCTGTATGAAAGCAGAGCCAAGTCAGCCATAATAAGCAGTGGTACGCCAGCAAGCCTGTTAGCTCATCTGGAAAAAGTTAATAGTTTTCTCAACATTATGGGGATTTCCACCAATGTTTCCATTGATTTTTATTACCTTTTACTTATGGTCAAAAACATGGTTTCATTTCCACTGTGCTGCAAAGTTCTGATAAAATCGATTCTAATGGCTGATATCCCTTGTTGGTATGGATGTCGGACCTAGTTTGGCTGTTGTGGCCCTGCAGCTTCTACAGTAGAAATCCTGTTTAAGTTTCTTTAACTTTTTCCAAGTTTGTCAAACAGTTGGCCTACAGTCAGCTCTGTCAGCTAGTCGGTTATTCTTCTATACACTCTATTGTTGACTCTAAGTTGCAAGTTCAATGTTGTCTTCAGCAAATAAACTCAAAGGAACCTGGATTTGGTCATCTGTCCATTACTCATAGCTCCATTTATCAAACAATCAAACACAGAATTAAGTTTGTAGATGTTTGTTAGCTTAAACAAATGGTCAATAGAGGTGCAAAACGCTACAAGTATGTTCTTTCAAAGTATGTTCTGTCAAACTAACTTAGAAGGCATGTTAGACAAACATGATGAGAAGAAACTTACAAACACGGTTGTACTGCGGCCTCCAGGGAGGCCACTTAATCAGAATGTTCATCAACCTTGTGAAGCCCGGTTAGAAGGCTGCTGTCTCATCATGCATAAACAAAACAGGATCTAACCAACCCACAGGTCAAAAGGAGGATGGGAATGAATAAGCAAAGTATGCCCAGAAAATGTCCATCCATCGTCCATGAGGGCGCTTCCCAATCCGCTGGCATGCCGTCTGATGACATCACTAACAAAAGTAGTCTTAATAAGTTACAAGCTTAATAATTTTGGGGAATCTGACACATCTCTCTAGGTGTTTGGAGGACAGGGAAAGTTATTTATCTATGTAATGTCACTGGAAATGCACCTAGGTTTTCATGTAAGAACAAAGTTCCAGCAGTGAAAAATGTATTGCATTTCCCTGTTGCACATACATGAGACTACGGTGGCCGCGGGAGACGGGTTATAGCGCATTCTGCACATTCTCAGCCAACTGGCTACTATAGGCGGAGAATGCACTGAATGTGCTACCCCGTGTCTCCCACGCCCACCGTAGCATCATGAACACTAAAAATATACTAAAGGATGGATTACATTGGACGAGCAGTGTGGAGGAATATTGCCAAGTTCCTGTGGACTTTTATGGACCTTTTTGCCGGGGCATCGTTCAAGATCACTGTAATGGCATTGATAGAGAACGAAAATCTCCCCACATCTTCGGCTGCATGATAAATATCATAAAAGTGTTCCAGAGTGTAAATCAGCATGAGGGTGGGTAGAAAATGAAGGCACATCATTCTGAGGGTGAAGTATTCCTTTAAGTTTAAAATTTCAAATTAATTTCCTTAAGGCACCCAAATGGGAACAAAACAGCTTTCTAGCAGGTATCTTCCACATATGATCTGAATGAAATACCCAGAAAATCATTACAAATGTTCAAATGTAGCAGTGATTCTTTGACTAATGTTGCTGGAAGTAAGTAATTACACATGCTGGTAAGAGTTGCTGCTTTATTTTATATTCTGATTACATTTGTACGTTGATTTTTCCTCACCCTCTAACTATGTGGTTACATTTTAAATACATGCGGTATTGATGTCAGGACAGAACAGTTATTACAGAGATTCATCCACCATTATCTGTGTGCTGTAATGGAAACACAACAATTTCCACACTGCACCCCCTCTCCTGCCTCCTGTATTTCATGCTGTGAGAGCGTAGCTCCAACTGAAAGTCTCCAGCTGTGAAGTGCATGTGTGAACAGCAACTGCTGAAAAAAGCCAAGACCGTTTTGTATACACAGTTTCCTGAAAATTTCTGCTGTTCACATGCAAAACTGCTTTATTTCAATTGTTTCAACATCCAGAAGTGATGCTGAAAAATGCTTTACATATAAGGTATGGATTATAATAACACAGCAGGTTTCCCGTACAGTGTAAACCCAGTGTCAGACTATGTTTAGTATGAGGCTGTGTATTGAATGAGCATTTCCAACAATGTCAGGCCAGCGGCTCTGTTTGACTTGGTTCAGCAGACAACAGGTCTGTTTGGATTAACACACTCTTCATTAGATTAGCCATGTCTAGTCTGATGCTGGACACATGGGAAAAAAAACAGACAGCATGTTGATTTATTTTACCTCTTTTCAGCCTATGCACTAAAATCCCAGGATCAACAGTGATGATATTCATTAATACAGATGGGCAGCTCATTAAGTGTATAAATGTACCAAACACCGCAAGGCTGAAAATATATATTACACACAGTAAATAGCCACGAATATTGTGTGTACACTGCACCACTTTGCCGTGAGGTTCATTTTAATAACTCATAAGACATTTTCACTGACATTTTCAAACATCATTTAAAGTGTAAAAAAGTTAGCTTTCAAGGAAAATATGCTCTGGTTACCTTTGTAACGCATTAATATTATTGACTTACCTTAGAGTGCAAAAGGCTATTTAAGAAATTAAACATGAAATGTTAATGAAGGAAAGCTGAGTTTTCTCATCCTTAATTTAAGTGTACAAAGTAAAAGTCAGGAAGATTTACATAAACTACCACATTCAAACAACTATCGAAATTATTTTTTGGCCTTTTAATCACTGTCATTGGCCAATAACAACCTGTCTTTTCAACAACTGCCATCCATCTACAGTCAGTTTATCAGTTCCTGATCAACCTCTACTGAAGCAACCACATGTTTGAAATGCTGGGAAAAATTTAGATGTCAAGGGTCCTTTTAAGGACCTTTAAGCTCTTACATTTAATGGAATTTCAAGGATACTTCTGTTTATCACTGGTGTTCTTAAAGCACTCAAACCTTTGAGCACCTCGAAAATTGTGCAGATGGGAGCTGGATGGAGACTGGCGTATAAGATTTAACTTTGTATTAGTTTTCTCCATATTTATTGGTACCTTTCATTCTTTCAGGATTGCAATATGTTCTAAATGTAAATGACTGCAGCATATATGAGAGCGATATGATATATGTGTATATATACTGTATACACACACACATATATATACACACGTATATATACTGAATTTTGGAAAGTGACAGCTCTTCATTCAGTATAAAGTGCTCTGTCATGGTGTGACAGGGAGAACAAAGGCAAGTTTGGTTGTCTGATCCCGTTAAAACAAACTGCTGTGATCCCTGCTATCAACTATTCTGCCATCACTGAACAGTTTTTTTAAAGATCTCAGACTTCCAAGTAAAAGAAAATTCTGAAAATTTGCTGTGCTTTACCATTTAAGACCACCGACCATTCATGTTTTGAGGGATCTTTAACACCTAACCCGTAACAAGGGTCTTATTGACATGGAGACCATTGCTGGAACAAAGGCCTACTTGTCATGCATCTTCTGGATGCAATGAAGGAGTATTTCCAAGCTTAAGAGGGACATCTCTTGGAAGGACCCCGTCTTACCAAGGAAGCAACTGTGACTTTGAGAAGCACCTGACCGTATAGCGTCTTACTCTGAGAAGGGCCGCATGTTCTTAGATCAACAAGGTTTTAGTGTCAAATTGTCAATGTTGAGGCTTTCCCAGCTTGAAATCGAAGATTCCACATAAAGACTGTGATCTCTGTGAATGCTGCAGGAGTCTTCCCTTTACCACTGTTTGTGGAAAGCACCCTTCTGAAACTGGCAGTAGCCTACTTTCTGGTCTTGAATTCCAACCTAAATTCATCCTGAAGACATCTGACTGGTTTTTCATTGGAATGATAGTGGTCAGTACCAGTACCCCTTTTCCCATTTCCCTTAAGCCTGATTAAGAGTAGGTCTGTAAGTCTATTGTAAAGTTACAGGCAGTTATTCCATCTGTACAACCCTTGAAAAATCTGCCTTCACATAGCTCTTGACAGACTCTTTATGTTTCAACTTGTGAAGTTTATTCAGTCCTGGTCATTTCTCAGTTTTTATCTTTTATTTTCTCTCCTCGGCCACATCTTCAATCATCAGTCACCTCATTCCTCTGAACACTTCAGGTAACTTTTACTGCAGGATCATTGTTTCTGTTTGCTCCACAAAAATGTGATCTTATGCTTCCTGCAGTTAATTTGCACAACTTGTTTCTGCTTTTAAAGTCCCCCTCTGAGTAAAGATTAAGTATTTAACTTTGTGAACATGTCCATAAGATGTTTGTATGTAATCATCTTCTTGAGAATCCCGGTCTTTTTTTAATGTGTGAGGCACATTAACCCAAATATTTTAACTTGTACATTTAGAAAAGTAAATCTGCTGAACATGAGGAGACTTCGGCCAGATTAGTATTTCATTTATCCCCATTCAATTAATGAGAAAAACTGTTGAGTCATACTTCAAGTCATTTAATGGCCATTAAAGTGGAACTGCTTTATGAATTATCATGCTAATTTCAACAGCACCGAATTAAACCCATGAAACATTCGTCTTTACAGGGTCTGGAGCTGGAGAACGTGTCCAGCTATAATCTTATTGTTATACCTGGTAGCAAAGTAGTATGTGGCATGCAGAAAGTGCTTTAAGTACCTTTTTTGTAATTTCTCTTAGCTGCATCTACTACAATTTGATTGCAACATAAAAAGTAAGGAAGAAAATGAAGCGTAGATAAAATCACTAATAGCAGACCAGCCACTGCATAACAATCTGTCCCCACAACTTCTGCATATCCACTAAACCTCTCCATCTTTATCAATGCAATTCACATTCTGCTTAAAAGAAAAAGAGTGCGTGTGCAGGCAGTGAGTGTGCGGAAAGTGTGTTGTGGTGACTATAACCTGCCCTTCCCTTCAGTCCTGTCCTCCCAGCTGCCACTGTGGAACTGCCTGCCTTTTAATCACCTACACCAAGATAAAGAGAGGGAGCGGGTGAAGCGTGACACTCCACTGTGCCTCATAAACTGTAAACTGATATTGCCACTGAATGCAAACCAGAGAAGAGAAGAGAGAAGAGAAGAGGGGAGGAATGATGTGGGAAGGTGGGTTTGGAGAGGAGGTGGGTCTGTGTGTGTGTGCGGTAAATCAGAGTAAAGCGTGGCTCCCTGTGTGCAGCAGATTGCCTCAGCTCACACCACTGCCTCCGCAAATTAATACCATTGATTTTCCTTTGCCTGGTGTCCAACACACACACACATACACAAGTGCACACACACATATATACAGAAGAGCACACCCCAGCTGGTCAGAAGGTAGGCAGAGGAAAATGGATCTGTGGTATTCTGTGTTGGAGGAGTCTTTCCCTCCTCCTTTAACACACACACACACACTGCACACAGCAAATAGATGAAAGTACAATAATGACCCAGGGATTCAAATGTTCGCACACATGAACACAACAGGTCAAATACGAGAGGCCTGCCTGGTGACAAGTCAACCAAAATGATCGGTACTGGTACCCCTTCCCAAAAACAGGAAGTAACATTTTTATATCTCTGCGTTTAAAGTATCCATCCAAGCATCAGTCTGGCATTATTGCAAAATCTTTATACCAAACTTAGATTTAATTTTATATTCAGTCCATCTCACAACATTGACAGCATCTTTTAATATGTGATGACAGAAAGTAATAAGATCTTATTGATTGTTATGCCATTATTGACTGCTAATCAATCCGATGCTTTATCAGTTCCCTTATTGATTGCTCATCCATTTCACGTGTGGAAAAAAACATTGATCTGCTAATGTTTTCACTGTCATCATAACTATTTTATCTGCAGATGAGTTTTTTTTATCATTTTTTTGCCAAGAGAAACTGTTATACCGAACATAGCAGCAATAATGGGAATTGCTAAAAGCACTTAAGGAATTCAGCTCATGTGTGTGAAATGTCCTCTTGCTTAGCACGTTTCACCATTATTTTAATCACTAACAGAGCAATGGCTTAAGAAGGGTGATTAATAAACCTGTCATTCATGAACAAACAGGCTTCCAAGAAATGAAAATGCCTAAATGTATCTGTTTTTTTCTTTATTTTTAAGTGCCCAAAAAGTGAAAATAAATGGAAAAAGTATGAAAATACATAGAAAATACACATAGTGGTTTTAAAAAAGATATGAATGAAAACACAAGGATGCTCTATAACAAACGTAGGACCGTACATTATTGATGGACCTAATCATCAACTGAATGAAACATTATCTATCGGTGTTGATTTCTTTGAATGTAAGAACTAACCAGCTATAGACAATCATTTTAATCAGATATAAAACCAACAAAGGAGTTTTTTTTAAAGAGCACTAACCCTTATAACCACATGCAGCAGCTCCAAAATGTCTCTGAGGGTAAATACAGCTTGCATTATCAAACTTTGAAAGATTGTACATAGTAGGTTCACACTCACCATTTATCATCTTATTTGAACATTGTAATTCACCACTCTTTACCCCCCCCCCAAAAAAAAGGTGTCTAATTTACAGTGTTTGGCACATTACTTATAATTACTAGTTACTTCACCCTAAAAATAACTGTCAGAAACAGATCTAGAGAAGTCTATATATGACTAATTACTCTGGAAAGTAATTATTTGCTCCATCAGTGCTGCTCCACCTTCATGGAGGAGAGAGGAAGCCAGAAGCTTACTGTTCTGCCAGACTGAGGAAGAGCGCCTGGCTTGTGTTTGGGCCTGCGAAAGTTTGACAAGTATCCGTGTGGCTTGGATGAGTTCAGGCTGTAGATTGATCACAAGCAATTAGTGCCACTTATTAACAATCAAAGCCTTAATAATGCTCCTTTGAGATGCCAGTGCCTCTTAATGTGGCTCATGAGATACAAACAAGTGGCTGAATATGTGCCAGGAAGAACTCTTCATTGTTGACACATTGTCCAGGAGCCAACAGCCAAAACACATGTAGGAGAGGTGGAATCACTATGTAGCTGCAGATACAGGACATCCTAGCATTGGAGCAGCAGTGGCTCAGATGGATCAGAGCAGCTCGCTCAATGTCCAGAAGGGTGACAGTTCAAATCCAATTTTCGTTGGGTCCTTAGCTCTCCTTGCCCCCATAGAATAGAATAGAATAGAATAGAATAGAATAGAATAGAATAGAATAGAATAGAGTCTCCAAGCACAATGGAGAGAATCAAAATATGCAGATGAGAGTGAGTTGCAGTCTCAAGCATAGTGGTAATGTCCCACTGAAAGTCAGACCATGCATGAACATGAAAAATGAGCAATGCAGGGCAGAGGGCTTGATCGTAAGAGAAAACAGGATTATCATTCTGAGGTCACAGATGACATCTTGAAGAAAATACACAATAAATATAAAGGATTGACAAACGGTGTAAAGGCTTTAGTCTGGTGGCCCAGATTCTCTGCAGACCTGCAGGACATTGTGATATCATCATGTCACACTTTGCAAAAACAAACACAGACATAAGACAATTAATGTAAAAAATGTGTATCCTAGTACCATCAATCTTATAGAAGATATTAGAACAACGCTCGTGTCAACAGTGTGAAGTGAGAACACATGTAGTTAAACTGAAAAGTGAAGTCTGATTATATAATTAGGAAGTTTATTTATGAATATAGTACCTCATCAGTCATGTTGTTTTGATCTGAGCCATGGTCATCGGATTCATGCTTATATTATTCTGGGTTGTAACAAAACAAGCTGAGCGAGTCGCTGGCTGAATCTTAGGCTCTTGGTTATCAGTTGCTCATTTTTGCGACTGCATTCGTTTGTGCTGCTCCTGGTAAACTATGGTCCTTAAATAAACAACATGAGTGCATCTGTGTTAGTAGATCAGTGCAGTTTTTGGACAACAGCCACAAAACTGAAAACTCCCTGAGGTGCTATTTCTGATTTGTGAGCAAATCTGCTTGGGGCAGGAAATACATGCTTCTGCATTCACACAAAGAATTTTACATTTTGGAGTTGTGTACGTAGCCTGACTGCAGAGTGAAATAAAGTTGTGGTGTGCCAAACTTTTCTGTGCAGGCTTGGAGATACAGACTGAATGTGAGCAAGCTTCTAAACTCCTGTATGTTAGATGATAAAACGGCTGTTTGGAAGAGCCTATATCTTAGTGTGTAAAGCAACACACAAACAGCTGCCCACTAGCATTGTGTGAGCCATTTTAATGGAAGTGAAGTAAACTCTCAGCAGAGTTTATCAAGCAGTTTCTCATCATGGTGCAAGGTCACCCTTTCCCGCGACAGTGCAGGTTGTGTGCATATGTGTGTGTTTGTGTTTGTTTTAAAGCAGTCCAGGTCTCGGAAACCTTGGAAACGAAGCGGAACAGAGCATCGGAGCTGTAACAATAAGGCAGCCTGTTGAGCATGGAAAGCTACAGTTGCCGCAGATGCTGTGAGTGTACACAGGCATTCAAATACATGCATATACACAACTGCACAAATACACACATCTGCCATCTCTAATGATGATTTATGCCCAGCCTGGAAGGCAGGCGTGCATAACTGTGGCAGTCACAAACACACACACAGATCCACTCGCGTACGCACTCACAGCTAAATACACAGGGGTACTTCTAGCTCTGCCTCTCTGTCTCTACTGCACACACACACACACACACAAACACACACACACCTCCTGAAGAAGAAAAAAATACAAGATGGATAGGTTGTAGCAGCAGTGTGCACAAGGAAAACTGTGATGAGAAAAAAATTAATATTAAAAAATGGGATGAATGAGAGAGGAGAGAAAATATGAAACAACACAACATTGAAGCCAGAGAGGGAGCGATAGTTATCTCCCTGTTGACTGCCACAGTCTGAGCTCATTTACCATGTGCTATCTGTGATCGTGCTGTAGTCGTCCAATCTCTTTTAGATATTTCCTCGGAGAAAAACTGCTCATTTTGCTCTTCTCTTAACACACACTACAGCAAGTCACAGGCTTATTGAAAACACATTCCTCACCATAGATTCTGTCTGCAGTGTGCATGTTTGTGTGTGTGTCTGGGAAAAAAAAAAAATAGCGTAGATGTCCTGAAAATGTTGCTTTGCAAATTAGAACGACTGAGGGGAAAATAACATTAAGGCACTGGGGCATCAAGAAAAAAAGAATACACACATTTAGTATGCACACAGGCTTACTGCTGGTGAGAGCTGCTCTCAGTCAGAATAATTAGAGTAGATTTCAGATGCCTTATTCATGCTGTATGCTTGGTGTAATCAAAGGTCTGGGACTCAGAAACTTTCCAGTTCATTGCCAATAAGTCATCTGATGTAACTGGATATATTTATCTTGATCATATTTAACATTTAAGTTATGTATTTTCATCCATACAAATTAAAGCCTTTCACAAGATCAAGAAATTGTATTCACTGCAGCTAAGATGTGATTCCCACTTGTGGCTATTTCCCTAATAAAGTATGTACTGTTCTTTTCTTCTTTGCATTATTAGGACTACATAATTCCTTTTGCAATTTTAACTGAGTGCCTCTGAATATTTTTTTTACCCTGAAATAATCTTTGAAAACTTAAAACTCCTGGCCTATGTTACTTGGAAAACTTCTGAAATCCACCTGAAACTAACCAAGGTTAACTCTGCTGGAGCTCTGAATGATGCTGGTTTGTGGAACAGTTATTTCGGATGGTTTGGTTCAATGTATCTTTTACTGTGCACAATACATAAAAACAGATTTTAAAGGTTTCCAACAGAAATTAACAGAGGCAATGCGCACACAGCATAGGTGTTATTAATCAGTCTGAATGATTAGGTCTTAAAATAACACCATAAAACTCTGCTTCTGATTCATTTTACACTGACATTCATTATGCACTTCCCTGAGGCTGTAATTGCCCTACAGCATTCCAGAGCTGTGAAACCACACATCACTTTTGTATTTCAGCCTGTAACATCATTTGACGGCTGTATTTTGTTTTATTACACTTCATCACATGCCAGCAACTGGATATCAATGCAGGGTGGCTGCTGGCTGTGTGTGAGCCCTAAGCACAACTGCTACAGTATGTGGTTTTTGGTTTTGTTGCTGTAGCCCACAGCAGTCTGTGTCTTCCAATTAAAAAAGCAGAACAGACTTTGCCATTCAGAAAGCTGTAAAATGTGGAACTTTAGAAATGCACGTAGAAGGAACAGTGGTCTCTGTCTCAATGCAAACTTGTTTTAGACTCTTACAGGCTGAGTCAGCAGAAGGCAGCAGGAGGATATTACTGGAAGAAAAGGAGAAAATGAAGGGGAGAAAAAGAGAAACTGAATACATAAGTCAACTTTCTACTGGCTTTTACTCACAGAGCTCAGAGAAGAGACAAAATGCGACAAAATGTCCCAGTCCCTCATGTTGCTCCTGTGTTGCTGACCACCAGAGACAGGATGCAAGATGGCCGCTGAATTAACCAATGTTAGGCTGTGCCAAAATTCTACAGTCTTCCTATTCAGTAGTAGGGCTTCAAAGTGGAAAGTGAATGCTGAGATGCTGTGATGTAAAGAAAATGTATTAGTCTGACAAAATCCACGAATTAAATACGGTGCAACATACAATTGCTTTTAGCAACCAACTCAGTTATCAGTTTCACTTTTAACACACTTTACATGAACCAGGACATACAATGGTGGTAAAGCATATACACCATTTTCTGCATAACTTGGTGTACATAAAAAACATGTGTTCAAATGTACACTTTTAAAAAACTGTGCATTCAAAATAAATTTAGACATGCACAAATTACAAATAGTATAGGAGAGGTGGACTTTTTGCTCCAGTCCAGTGTTGTGCTCCTGTGTTGCTGAACACCATCTCAGACACACAACCTTTCAATCTCACAAACTCTGGTCTGTTTAATAGGTAGTCATAAATCCAGGTGGAATTTATGGAGCTTATCACGTAACAGCACAGCTGAATTGTATTAAAAGCACTTGAGAAATCAAAGAACATGATCCTCAAAGTGCTGCCTGATTGGTCCATATGAGAGTGGCTCTCTAATGCAGGTAGATGATGGCGTATTTAAGAACATTATAATAGACTGTAAGGATAGACTTTTAAAATTGCCGTTATATTTCTTCCTGCATTCGAAAGTCAGAAGTGTAATTCAAGATATCCTCAGTCACAGTATTGATAGTAGAAAATATATATGCATTGAGTTTTCACTTCCATCAATATTAGCAGATCACCCGTGTCATTAAGTCATCTATATCTCAGAAAGGTGGTGATCCACTGGTTTCCAGGATAATGGACACCATACTGCCCTCAGTGAGAGGTGGAGGCACGTTTCATGCCATAATTACAGATACAAGACCATGTCTGAAGACTACGAGGCTCACTGCAGTTTAAAAACTGTGTTTAATACAGAAGTTAAGTAATACAATATAGAGACCTCAGGGGCAAATGGCTTGAGAGAAGTATTCTCTGAAACACAACAGGTGCAGTTTATCTGATATGCGTGCAATTCGATACTCAATATTTAGGATCTCAGTAAATCAGGGCCTAAGAGTCCATGAATAAAGCAATGCCTCCAATACCCGAAGTTCTTTTAACTAGGTATAACTTGTGTTCCTCCTGTAGAAATGGTAAGTATTACCCGACTCATTGCCTCCATAACAGATTAGAGATGTCCAGTGTTGTTTCAAATATATGTTTAATGCATCAAAAAGTCCCGGTGGAAGCGCAGGTTTTCCTTTCAGCTGATGATTAGGTGTAAGAAGTTCCAAACCATTTGATAGCCTTGTGATTGGACGGCTGGGATCATACCTATAACACTTACCTTATACGTTAATACCTTATACCTTTCTACCTTCACTGACATGACTACATGTCCTGAATTTGACTTGTTAATGTTGAATCTACTTACTTTTCAGTTCCAATCGTTGCTGGCATCAACAAAATGATGCAAGTTTCAATAGACTCCCCAAAGGCTCTCAGTTGTATACATATTTTCAGCTGAAATCATGTAAGAAAAAAAAAACTTCTTCAATTCAAGAATTCAGTCTCTTTTAAATGTCTAGAGGTAGATCGTCATCCCATCCACACGTCCTCCTGCAGAGCTCCCGTTGCATAACTGTTGCAGTGAGTTACAGGTGAAAGAACTCCCAAAGGATCACATATGGAGCCAGTTATTGATAGCATACCACAGCTGTTGTTTTCTTTCTATCGTGAGGTTCTGCGGTTCTACACATAATAGTACACCCAATGCTGTTTCAATAGGAAGTTTGTCTCGATGTTGTTGGAGTTCTGTTCTGTTTCACAGCTTGCACAACCACCTCAGAGAAATTTGCCTTGTTGTCAGCTGCCTTCTTCAGTGCACAGCTGGCACAGCTGGGTGATTACACTGTTCCTGATTCACCAGCCCTTATCAGTCCCCTCTTCAGGTCGTTGCCAAGAGCCCCACCTCCTGCAGCTGCGGTCCCCCGGCCGCCCTTCTGTTTTCTTGGTCTTTAACAGCACTGCTGATGGACAAGTGCTTCCATTATTAGTTTTCCGTGATGCTGAACATGTTGCTGGATAACAAGTTATTAATTTTATGTTGACTCTTAGTGTTTGTTCCTCTGCTTTGAGATCCTTATGGTTATTCCACGGTTGCGTCAGGTGGTGTTAAGCTTGAGCTTCGTTGTTTTGGTCTGGTGTCTATTTTTTGCCATTTTCTTTGTTCTGACATCATCAGTTGTCTTTGTGGCCATACTGTGGTTCCCATGGCTTTGCTTTAGGAGTGGGACTGACTTTCATGACCTCCTCTCCAAACAGGAGCTGCTCTCTCTGCAGTATGGTTTTCATTTTTGCACCTACTGTTCTAGCATTTTTTACATAATTGTGGATCACTTTAAACCAAATTTCATGCTTTTTTTGTGGCAATAAACCCATAATAGAATGGTGAACACTGTGCATTTCATCACACAACTGAATTAATCCTCGCAAAGAAAAAACTAAGTGTGTGTGTGTCTGTACTAGTCTAAACAACTACTATTAATACCAAATATGAAAAATGACTTTTGATGATGGAAGGTAGTCCAGTGATTCCAGTAGTTTGATTTTGAAGAAGTGGACCAGCCGGGTCTTAAAGGTTGACTGAAAGACCAAAAGAAATGTGTTATTGCTGGAAAATTGATAATGGACAGGTTCTAAAAGGTTTGTATCTGTACATATCACTCCTCTTAAGCACAGATGATCTGATGTAGCTCCCTCAACTGATTTTTCAGATTCTGTGGATCTCTGATATAACCACCCTGATGGACCAGTATTCTTGTCAGATAGAAACAAGCACACAGCTTTTTGCTGTTCTTTGTTGTCTGCTGGAGAAAAAATCCTGGACCTTCAGAAAAATCAGTTGACCTTTCTGGTCATCCACAAGGTCAGTGCTTGTTTCATGCTTGGGCTTAAAATCTCCACTTAAGTAGCACTTACAGACACCAAACTTTACAGTTCAGCTCCTCTCTGTTTTTTAAAGTCTTCGCAGAAGTTTTTTTTATATCTCTTTCAGAGCCACATTTATAGAACATTTTAGCCCAATAACCATTGTGGAAATATGAGGTTTTTCAAGTTATCTACAGTATTTTCTTAATTATGAAGTGAAAGAGATATCCAAAATCCATAATTTAAAATGTTTTGCTCTAATATGTCAATTAAATGCAAAAAGAACTTTGAACTTGAGTTAATCCAGTTTTCACGTTTTTTTCCTTAGAAATGTATTAGAATTAGCACATTTTTGGCTATAATATGTAATTTGCATATTTAAACATAAAATGTCTAAAAAAATTACTAGACAAAAAATATCAGATTTATTGTGAGAAATAAATCAGTAAAATTTCATGGTGATACCAAGCAGCAACCTCAGGCTGAGATTTATGAAGCTTATGTTAAACTGACAAAAAATGTAGTTCCGCCTTCATCCACTAGGGGCTGGCTCCAAAACAGAACAGATCCCCATAGACTCCCGTTATAAAAAGGCCAACTTCACAGCAGAATTAAACATGTTTACAGCCTGGTACAAAAACATTTAAGATTTAATGAGTCATGTTTACCTTCTTGACAACCATGGGGGTAGTAAATTAATTTATAACTCATCCGTTTAGATGTTATTTAATCCTGAAATTCCTCATAATTATGAGTGTCTCCTTTTGACTGTGAAGTGCCATATGCAGCACAATGAGGCTGAGGGTAATACAACCATGGTTTTTAGCTGGCTAACAGCCTTAATTTTAACTCGCTTACCTCCGTTGGCTGGTTAGCTCTGGGTTATCTTTGTTAGCTCATAGCTACAGGTGGCTCAGAGTTTGATGGGTGTTAAAGCGGATCAATGCAAGTCTGGGTATGTTTACTATGCAGTGCACACCCCAAAGCTGTAGGGGGAGCTCCAGAGCGAGAAAATTGGCGACAGACGAAGAAGAATGTTGTAAACAGAGGCAACTTACGGTTGTCTTGAACAGGCGACGGCGAGTCACCATGGCTTCAAAGGGATGTAGTAAAAGTAATTATCAAAGCAGTATAA